>PVJH01018613.1:0-44695 GCA_004026705.1 Nesogale talazaci | reverse complement strand
TTAATAAAGCACAGAGACATCTTTTGCTTCAGTCAAGATCCACCTGTTATCAGGTGGATAACAGCAATAACATTATCAGCAATAACATTCTCTGGTCTAAGCCCTCTTCTGAAGCTGGTCTGAGACCTATTCACTTTGAATGACCCTGCTGGCATTTGAAATCCAGTGACGTAACTTTCAGCTTCACAGCAACATGCAAACCACCACAGTACGACAAACTGACAGGCAAGTGGTGCAAATCAATAGTTCAATAATATTAAGAAGAGCTGTGCAATCATAAGCACAATTGATTTTAGAATATTTTCCTTGTTTTCATTACTGCTAAGCTCCCTATCTGCAAACAATCTCTCCTGCCATGCCATAGATAATTATTAATTCAGATACTATCTCTATAGATTTACCCATCTTGGATTTCATATATAGAAAATCATACAAAAATACACCAAAAAGAATTAGCCCACCACAAATATGACAAAATAACAATAAAAACCTCAAGAAGGAAATATTAAAAAATTAAATACATTTTAAAATGGATCAAAAGGGAGGGCAAATGATGTGTTATCTTTTAGCCTAATCCCAATGCATATGAAAGTTATGTTTGCACTATATCTACTAAGCATGAAATATCAATTTGAAAAAAGTTTGAAATATTTTAAAAATGTGCTACAGAGACATAAAGTGAGCCTTTGCTGTTGGAAAAATGTCGTTGATAAACTTGGTCAACACAGGCTTGTCACGAACCCTCTGTGTGTAAAGAACTTTTTGAAGTGAAGTAAATCCAAGTACAAAAAATCAAAGCATGTGTGTATTCGCCCTGTGTGGACAAGTTGGTCCACAGGAAAAAGAGGTAGCAATGTCTACTCCTAGAGCACTGATCAGTATGAAAGGAGATAGCACATTTGAATCACTTTGAATAGAGCCTGACACACAGTGTGAGCTCAAAAATGTTCATCGGTTATCAGATGGGCAGGATAATAGATACACATATAAATTTTAATTTTTAGAAAAGGTTTATTATGGCATATGTGAACGTGTTTAGTAAAAGAGTCTCAATTTCAACCAGTTTTTTTTTTAATGTTTAACAGTCTGTTAAAGATCAAAAATGTTACTTTGAAGACTAAGATTTACCTGGCTCAAGTCATAGTATTTTCTATCACTGTGGATACATACAAAAACTGGACTATGGATATGGAAGATCAGAGAGTAGATAATGAACATGGATTATAATACTGGCAATGAATATTGAATCTGCCAGATCAACAAACTAATCTGTGTTGGGAGAAGTAGGGCCAGAATGCCTCTTAAAAGTGAGGATGGCAAGACTTTGTCTCACATACCCTGCCTGGTTATCTGAAGGGATTAGTTCCTGAAGCAGGCATGAGAACTAAGAGTAAAAGTTCTAGGGCATCAGGTAACTCCATGTTTTACTTTTGAAGCATTGATATATATATATATATATATATATATATACACACACACACACACACACATATATATAAATTTTTTGTTTGTTTTTTGTTCTTTTTGGGGGCATCACTTCCTCTGGTGGTTGTGGGTGCTACCTACTGCTGCTCCTGAGAACTGCCACTAGGTTTGAACCGCCAAGCCCACAAACCGCAGTCCCACACTCAACCACTTACGCCACCAGGGATCAGTCCCCCCACAAAAATTTTTTTAAAAGAAAACCAATTTGTATGGGAATGTTCATACAATCTTCAAAGGGTAATTTTAGAGGAGATGCCTGGGAAATTGAGACCGTACCGTAAGTCTCTCAGTCACATTAGATAACACAGCTCAAAGTCCATAGAGTCACTAAACCATATTCCATATTGAGATAGAAGATATCTATGTCGATGAAACTCCAGCTTACTATATGACCAGGTTTACTAGTTAAATATTGATTTCAAAGAATATAGCTTAACTTTTTACTTTTAGCTCTTAGTACCACTCTACATAAAAAGTTCTTAATAGATGCTTAGTAAATGTTTGTCAAGAGAATAAATGATTCATTGAAGAATAGAAAGCAGTGCCTATAGAATTATATGTACCATTCATAGAATAAAACTCTTGCTTTAACAGTAGATGGTCTTTCATTCATTGGCACTGAAGAACACCCAAAGTGCCTATGTATGAATTTTTCATGAGTCAAATGGACTAAGAGCATGGAGTCAGGGTTAAGGTGATTTAGGGAAATAGATTTATAAGCACTCTCCTTGTGACTAGGAAGCTTTTCATTTCCCTTTTCAGTATTTTGCTACAAAATATGGACATGCACGTGTACTCACATGCGTGGGCACAAATGCCCATACATTGCAGTTAAATATTTATGAATTGTGGGTTAATGTAGCCTAACAATCCTTATCAGAGTTTAGTCTCTTAAATGGCCTTCATTTGCCTTGTGAATCTGAAATTTGGTCAATGTTTGTCAAGAAATATTTCTATATGCTTCAAATCACAAAGCTGAGGCAGCCTGAGTTATGATTGGGGTCTTCACCTCAAGGTGGTACACTCACGTGACAGGCAAGTTGGCTGAATGCTAGGGGATTAGCCAGAATTGTGGTCTATAGAACAATTGTCTCCACAAGGACATCCTTGTTATCTTGTTACAAGGTGATTCAAAGAGGGAGCTTCCTGAGAGAACCAGGTGAGACCTAAATTTTATGATATAGACTCAGAAAAATATATACTATCTATTGGGTAAACCTGGAAAAAAAAAGAACTCCACCTCTCCATTAGAGATATGTCAATATGACATTCTGAGAAGAGCATAGGCAGATCTTGTACTCGTCTTGGAAAATATTATCAGCCATGTGAAGTCGACAGCATTCACAGTATTTAGAGGTTGGCTAATTTAGATCCCATTGAAATCCCCCCAAAGTGATAAGATTATTTGATAGGAAATATATTTTGGAAAGGCATATTTGTTGGGAGGTGATAGTTCTACACTTGCTCTTAGCCCAAAGGCTGAGAAGCAATAGGAAGGAGATATTTCTGTGAAAATTTAGAAAACATGATTTCAATTAGATCTAAAAGGCATCATAGTATGTGTCTTTAAAGTCCCAAAACTATGGCTTGGACAAAGTGATAGGATCTTTAGTTGACTGAGGTAATTAGGGTGAAAACTGAGTACCATATATTTCAAAAATAAAGCGAGGAAACTACAGTTCAGCTTGATCTATTCATTCTAGTGGACAGAGAGATGCAGCATCTTCAGAGACCTTCAACTTTGAGTCCTTGTTGCAGCTTGGTGTGTACAGAGGTCAACTCTGATTTGGGTGTTCGTGTTAGTTTGGGTAGACTAGAGAAACAAATTCATAAACATGCATATATATGGGAGAGATTTATATACAAGGGGAATGGAACATTAAGAAAGCATACCAATGGAATCCAGTCCAAGTCCACAAGTCTGATATTTGTCCATATATCCAATACCAGTCTATAAAGTCTTCTTCAGATTCATGAGGCACTTGCAATGATGCCAGGACAATCACCGGCTAGTGGGTACAGAGTCTTGTGTATCCATCATGGTAGAAGTATCTCAACATTGGCAGGAGTCTCCTCGCAGCCCTTCTGGCTTCAGAGGTATGGTTTCATCAGGGTAAGCCCATGTGGCTTCTCCTCTGGCTCCTCCAGTTTCCAGCACTCAGGGTCTATCAGCATGCTGCAATTTTGTCTTGTCAGTAGAGCATCTTTGAGGAAATGAGCTGATAGTCTCTCACCTGGGCAGGGAAAATATAGTGAGATTTCCCAGAATTCTCAGGCAAAGCCATGCCCACACGGAGGTCTTAATGTCTATCTCCAGATTGATGGGCTAGACTCCACCCAACCATGAAATGGACACCAAAGTACATGCCTGCCACACCCTTCTTAGAACTGATGATTCAACATAATGGCGAGAGGCTCCGGAAAATTTTACCATGTGAATCTGCCTCATCGCATTGAAAGTTTATGGGAAAATATTGATCTGCATCAGCATTCCTTACTAATATTTATATACCTCTCACAGACAAAGTATAAACTAGGACTGCATTTTTCTTTCAAGAGAGATGAGAACTTGCTGTGCACAGGGATCAGCAAAACACAAACTAGTAGCTTTGACCCTTATGCCCAAGGAGGGACATTTAAATAGTTTTTAAATGATCTGTTTTAGGACTTTGCATAGAAACCCAGCAAAAAACTTTGTTCAAATCCATACCAATTTGCCCAGGTGCCTTTTCCTAGCCTCTGCCTGCATCTATTTTTTTCTTTTTCACCCCACAACTCAGTAATAGCTTATCAGTGACCACCTTCCCCCAAGGCATATTCTTTCTATACGCAGGACTTGGAGTGGGAAGGAGAGATCTTAAACAATTCATTTTCTTTATTGAGATATATTTTACCTAGTGGTAAAATAACATTGCCACTAGGGTTGTATTTCATATATGCTTGGGTTTATTTAAATCAAAATATCTTTAAACATATTTACAACTTGTGGATGGCTGATGATAAGCTCTCTCAGTAATATGCTTTGTAAATGGCCTTTAAAAAAGTTAACTTAAGAGATAGAGGAGACATTCTACTCCCATAAAGAATTACCACTTCGGCAACCCTCAGGGGATGTTCAACCCTGTCCCACAGGGTCATTATGAGTCAGAATCTACTCAGAAGCACTGGGTTTGATTTTGGGTCAGTTCTGGTGATGCAGGAGTGTGCTGTTGGGTTGCTTGCTGAAAGACAGCAGTTCAAACCCAAAAAGATGTCACTTTCTACTCTTCTAAAGATTTCCAGGTGTGGTTCTCTTTTGTCTTACAGGCTCGCCATGAGTTGGAATGCATATGATGATATGATGAGAGTAAGTTTGAGGTTTTGTGGTCAACTCAAAAGTTCATGGCAACTTTTAATTTTTTATTTCAAACTTCAAATTTTTTATTCTTGAAGGATACAGGATCATCTTTAGGGGTTATTAGGCAGAAGTTTTAAGGAAACAGAAAATTATGCTGATGAGGAAAATGTCCAGATAGTTGTACCAAGGTATATGTTTTTTCCAATTTGACAATGTCCCTGATCATCCTTCAAAGTTAGCAAGGGCTGTCCTATGAGAATTTCTCTGGGAAACTTTACTGTAGCCATCTCTCAGTCCTGAACTTGCCCCTGTGTAACTCTGAGTTGACTAGAGCAATTCATAGACACACATATGTGGGTAAGAAAGAGCTTTATATAAAAGAGCAATTGTATGTTAAGACAACATCCCAGTTTAGTCTAGATCAAGTTCATAAGTTTGATATTAGCCCATATGTCAGATACAAATATATATAAACTCCTTTTCAGACTCACACAACACATGCAATGACACCGAATGCAGGAAGATGACAGGTCAGTGGGTGGAACGTTGTGTGGATTCAGGGGCAGTGGGATCATCTCAGTGCTAGCATGGGTCTCCACGTGGCTCCTCTAACTCCAGAACTCTGGCTCCATCCGTGTAGCTCCATGTGGCTTATCAACAGAAGTGTCTCAAAGGGAGGTAAGCAGAGGATGAGTGTGGATCTGGCCTCCAGTGAGCTATTTATTTTCTTCCTGCCTCCAAAATGAGGTCATCAATCTATGATCTGCTTGACAGACTAGACTCTTTGCAAGTTGACAGATCATGTAACTGTCATCCCTTCAGATATCTGTCTGTCCATCAAACCCAAAGAATATTGAAAAGAAACATCGTTTGTATCCTCAGAGGATATCAAACTGTCATTTTGATATGGTGTAAGTCAAAGAGCCCAGAATTCTTTGGGGACTAATACAAGTCATGGAAAAAACTGTCTTTAGAAGAGTATAAATCCAGGTAAGTGATATATTGAGAATCAATGGCTCTATGTTTTGATCTTTTTAAAAATAAAGATCTCTGTTTCTATGGGAATATTTTTTGACTTATCTTCATATCTGTTCATTTTACCTTGTCCCCTTCCACCCAGGGGTGACTACCAAACTAGGGACGGTTGAGACTAAACTTGGTGTGGCAGTCATCTGCTTATGTTAATTTTATAATTGAAATGTAGGGGTGGAGTCTGGCCTGTTAATCAGGAGAAAGCCATTGAGTAGCTGATGAGGCCTCTGTATGGGCATGGCTTTCACCTGAGACTCCTGGGAAATCTCGCGGTATTTCCCTCGTGAAGATGAGAAGCTATCTTCCCCAGTTGTTGGGAGTTAGTTTTTGAGATGATTAACCACAGGCAACACAAGATGCAGCCTCTGAGAAGTTGGAGGAGCCGGCGGAGAGACCACTCGGCTTTGCCCTGATGAAGACAGACCTCTGAAGCTGGAGTGGCATGCTGTTGATGGACCTGAGCCCTGGAAGCGAGGAGCCATGGGGAGACCCCTGCCAGTGCCAGAATTCTGCACCCACTGACCTGTGACTTCCTGAGTCGGAAGCAGACTTTATAGACTGATTTCGGGCATATGGGTTAATATTGGACTTATGACTTTGCACTGGACTGGATTGGGATGCCTTCTTAGGGTCACATTTCTTTTGTATATAAACCCTTTCCTTATACCTATATGCGTTTCTCTGAAATTTGTTCCTCTAGTCTACCCGGACTAACTCACCTGGCAATTCTTATTTCTTCTTCTTAATGACTTGCCATAATTTTTCTTGGCCATTGTTTTTGTTGTCAGGTGCTATCAAGTCTATTCTGACTCACAGTGAACCTCAGTACAACAAAATACGGCCCAGTCCTGTGCTTTTATCCCAATTGTTCTTATGTTGGAGCGCTCTCCTTACCGGAGGAGTGGATGATCATAGTTGGGGGGTTTATGTTACCAGTTTCTGAATAGTACCCTTTCATTCATTTGCCAAAATTATTTTCTAACTGGTCACACATGTTAGTAATTTTGTTTAATAATACAACTTCTCTATGAAGCACCAAAGGTAGTTGATGGCAATTCATTGTAATGACTGTTTGTGCCTTATGTCTGACCACTCTCGTGAGGATTGGGACTGTCACATACTTCAACAGCAGTGGAAACCATGAGACCAATATAATTGAGACAAGTAGTGAAAGAATGTTTATGGTTGGCTCCTTTAACAAGAGTTGTGTGCTTACTTTCCAAGGAAAGTTGCAGGACAACCCTTAGTTGTCAATGGTATTTAAACCTTCTTGTTATTTACTAAACATATGTGATAACTTTATCAGTTACTAGTTGTTAGTCAAGGAAATGTCTGTGCAAGTCACTGCCTAAGGTTCCAGCACTGAGTGATCTAAACTCTGATTCTGCCGACCCTAGAAATGAAGGTTCCATTTCTGCAGCCAGAGTTACTGCCAGTGACACTAAGTAGAGATTGAAAACAAAATTGTCATTTTTATTTCATCTCCTTTAGATTGATAACAGTACATCGTGTTGAAAACTGTACATTTTCTGTGAGCACCACAAGTTCTTTAACCTATGACCTGGAACTGATTGCACTGCATTTAATCTTATGTCTGGAAGTACATTCCAAAGAAGTTTTGAGGCACAATATGCTTTTTTCTTCAAATGCAATAGCTTTTCTGTTCTGAGTTTCATTTCTGTTTTTGAATAAGTACCATTGCTTTCAGAAAATTCAGTGTAAGATGTTTTATGACACTAATATGACATAAACCATATGAACAGTTTAGTTTTTCATTGTGTATGTTTCTTTTTGAAGAAATGTTAAATGAACCTGCTCCATTTTGCTTTAGGAGTTAAACTCAGGAAAACCCTTCAAACAGCATGACTTCTTTAGACAGGTGGTAATTTATTGTTAGGCATTCTGAAATGGTTTGTCTCATGGAAATAAACATACAGTAACATTATCCAAAAAAGCATTCAGGTGAGTTTTGATTCAAAATATGACAGTAAAGTTTAGAATATGAATATTTGTGAATTTTAGTAGCAACTTTAACAATTGAAGGGAAATGACAAGCTAAGTGGAAAAGCATTTTTGATTTTAATGTGGAAAATGTCCAGTTATGTAGAAGATACTAAGTGTATTGAAGAAAGATTTTAACAACTGCAAAAAGTTTGTTTAAAGAGCCAAGAGACTCAAGAATACATGGTGACTGACAATTATTCATAGACTTATTAAAGATGCCTCTGATGCAAATGCACAAGACATAATTTTGCATCCCTCTCATGATAATGCAACATTTTGGTTTGCAGGTGAGTTTAAGCAGTTGATGTGTAAACAGTCAAAAGATTACATGATAAATTAATAAATTAAAAAATGTCTGATTGCCAAGAAATCCTCTTTATATTTATATGTATACAAACACCTACATACCCCTAAAATAGATGAGGAAGCTTGTCATTTTATATATAACTAATAGTAAACATAAAGGTATCTGGGAGAAAATTGCATAACAATTGAAATAAAAATGTACCTTTATCTATATCAGATAAAACCATTACATTCTTTGAGTCACAATTATGCTGCCAGGTATCTTTTGGAGGGGTGGGGGAGGAAGTAGGTGAGAAAACATTTTTATATTGTTGAATCAACACTTCACTCATATTTTTTAACTCAAAGGGTCAAAACTAGTGGAATATTGTGAAAGATATCAACACAGAGACCAATGTGAATGGAATTTAATATCAGAGTAGGGGTTTTACAAAGAGTCATTTACCGACATTTCTTTATCTCTTCTCTTGCAGCATTGATAGTTCAAGAGGTATCTGTGGTTCTCAAACCTTGTGGGCATTAGAATCATTGGTGAACTTTCTGAAATATATTTTTTCTTGAGATATTTCCTAAGATTCTTATTCACTGGGTCTGAGTTAAGCTCCAGGAACCAGTATTTTTTTACAGTATTGTTGGTGCATCGAATATGTATCATATGATTCAATAGTTCAGTCATAATGAGAGGAATTGTACAGTCATTACCCCAATCAATTTTAGAACATCTCTCCCTACCACCCTGTAGTAAAGTCACTTTTAAAGTGAGTTGTGTAATCACCATCAGTTCTAGTGCTCCCTACCTCCTCCACATACACTGTGAGCTCCCCTAACCCCCTCACCCTCCTGTCTTCCACCCTACATCTACTTCCCTTGTAACCCTTGCATCAGTTGTTATCTAAATGTTTCTGCTCCTGTAGTTCACAAACTGGAAATCCAAATAGAAACAGACAAAAATGATAAGGATAAAATAATAATAATATAAAGATAAAAATACATATAGGGAGCAAGAAAGAAAAGACAACCATCAGTATTTAAATGATCAGGGAAGAAATTTTTGTCATGGAAAAAGCAAGAAATGCTTTCACCCAGAACAATTTCAGGGTCAAGAGGGAGGTCATCTGACCAAGTATCACCTTCAATCCAGTATAATCACAATTACAATGGGAGCCTGTATTTTTTAACAACATATTTTTTCTCCTCCTCAAATGCAATTCTGATGTAAAGCAAAGTGTGAGAACCAGGGATGCTGATTACCTGCCTATAATATCTTATGTGGTCATGGCATTTGAATGATAGAATGGTAAATAATTTATATTTCCAAAAACCCTACCATTTTTCTAGATTCTGTTCTCCACATGAGAAAGTTTAAAACTCAGTTTGCTTCTGAATTATTTGCTTTTCATTTTGATTTCCCTAATTTTATTCTAAGAGATATTCAAAACCTATTTGGATCACACATATGCTAATTTATGAAACCACAAAAGTATGAGGAAAAGAAATTCCATTACTGACTATTTTAAGATGTTATACCTTTCTTTTGACTTCGTTTATAGATGGAAAGCAAAACAAAGCCCATGCAGTTTTCTGTAATGAAACATAAAACTATTAACTCAAGAGAAGCAGCATTTAAAATGTAAGACTTTTTACTTAAAGTGCTTCTCCATTGTTATAGGATCCTACACTTTATTGTCTCCTTTTGTTTTTATCTCTTTTATCTCCTTTTATTATCTCTATTTGTTTTCCATTGGATGCTCTATTCTTGCCTAGTTTAGTACCGAGGAAACAAGCCACAAACTCATTGTCTAAGAGTTGACCCCCTATTCATAGTGACCCTACAGGGCAGAGAAGAATTGCTCCCCACATTTTTAATCCCCATTTTCTATGTCACATCACTAAGTCTTTCTCTTGCAGATCTGCTGAATGGAAATAAGGCACATTTATGCTAGCAGACGAAAGCTTAACCCGCTATGCCACAGGGCTCCTTAAAAAGCAAAGATCCTTTACCAAGCTTGCCGTGGGTTTGGTAAGTGAGGAGGAGGTAGAATCTAAAAGCTGTGCCCAAGAGTGCTGACTGTATAGCCTCAAGAGTTATAAACATGAGGAAAAGAGTGTAGGTCATGCACGGGTGTGGTCTGGAGATGTGTATATGTTAGAAGACAGACAGAAAAGGAGGTGGAGTTACTCATTGTAAGCCCCCCAACCCTGCCAACCAAGCAAACTCACTGCCATGGAAATGGTTCAGACTTATAGCCACCATTTGGGACAGATAGAACTGTCCCTGTGAGTTTCCAAGACTGCAACTCTTTACAGGAATAGACAGCCTTACCTTCCTCCTGAGAAGTGCCTGGTGGTTTTAAAGTACTATGTATACTTGTGTATGAACTGAGAATTTCAGCACATTTTTAATGCAGTTTTTGTGGTAAAATTAGATGCCTCGCTGATATTCGGATTCGCTTATACAGTAATTTGGGTTTAGCAGGCAATTTAAACCATTAACCCCCCCTCCCCCCATACTTCTATACTAACTTTAGTGTCAAACAGATGCTGGGAATGACATATAAGGAATTCTTTGCAATGCAATCTCTTGTTCAATAAAAGCACAGGCTTGGTGCCAAGCTGAATCATTTTCATTACTTGTAATATACGGAAAATAATATCATCTACCTCAGAAGTGTTTTGTGTGGGTTGAATGAACTGAGAGCTATTTTAATGGGGTTATTGTTAGGTGCCCTTACTTCTGCTCTGACTTACAGTGACCCAATGTATAACTGAAGATCATCACAGGTACTTGGCCAAAGGCTCCCAAATCCCAAATCCAATGTACAGTCATTGATTTGATTATCATTGAGACTCCTTAGGACAAAGTAAAGCACCCCTGTGGGTTTCTGAGGCTATAATTCTTTACAGGAGCAAAAAGCTGCTTCTTTTTTCTTTTTTTCTGGTTGAGACATCGGTGGTTTCAAATTGCTAGCTCTTGGTTGTCCGTTTAACTTACAACTTACTATGCCACCAGGGCTCAGTTACATCATGAGCCATAATTAAAAAAAAAGTATTTTAAAGATGGCATTAGGATTTGGGGCCCCCAAGAATAGAGTGAGCCGCCTCATTATCTTTTAACTGAATCTCTCAAAGCTCTACTGGTTTTCCTGCTGCCTCTCTGTACTGCTCACTTACCTCTCCTTTTATACGCTCTAACTCTGTTGGAAGCTGATATAAACCTCTTCTAACCCCAGATGTATCATATTACAGATTTTTACAATGGAGGAAGCTGAGACCACCTTCTTAATTGATGAAGCCCTCCCACACTTACCCCAAAGAATTGGCAACGAAAAGGTATATTATTTGAACATAGGTCTTTGAACCTCCTTCCTGGTATCTTCTTCACCCATTCCCTAATTTCTTGTCGTCAACAGGAAATGAAGCAGAAGGACATTTACTACCCAGTTGACTGTGAAAGATACTTCTTCCATGGGGTTTTCTCAAATCCCATAAATTAATCATCGAGGGCCTCTTCGATCTTCTTCCAGTGAGTCATGTTTTAGTCGCATCTCATACTTCTCATCACAATTATAAACTTAGGAACACTTGATATTTTACAATCTTTGCAAGTTAACAAGCTGGTGTACCAATTTCGGAACTGGTAGTAGAGGACTTGGTACCTCTTGATGAGGGAAAGGGCTGTATTATGCAGAGCAATAGCTCAAGTGTCAGGGTTTGGTCTAATGGCTGAATCCTAATTCCCGTAAACTAACTGCCATCCAATCAATTTGGACTCAAAGCGACATGTAGGATAGGGGAGAACGGCGTCTGTGTGTTTTAATTTGTCTTTCCAGAAGCAGAGCACCTCATCTTCTTCTGCAAAACAATGAGCAGGTTCCTACTGCTCACCTTGTGGTTACAACTCAATGCATATCCCACTCTTCATGGCACAGTGCAAACAGGGCTGGATCATAACTGCACACACACTGTTTCGCTTGCAGAAGAGGAATTCTGATCTTACGCAACCCATTTTGTAGCCATCAGCAAGGTTGCCTGTCCTTCCCTGGAGGAAGATACTACCTTTATTATTTTAAACAATAATTAAACCATCTGTTTGTTCTGGAGGGAGCTGCTCTGTCTTTCATGGTTTTTCACTATATAAATGTGCTTAAGAAGGTAGTACTGAGCCGAGTGTTCAGTTCCTCTGCGGGAATAGAAGAGACCCATGAATATTCATCTAATTAGGTTGCAAATGTCTCCTACAAATTTAAAAAAGAGCAACACTAGAGTGTTATTAGTTAGGACTTAGATTAACATGAAGATGATTTGTTTTGTTTTGTTAAATCATCTATTAAATCACCTAGCTAAATCATCCATTTAAATGGAGCCAGTAAAAGGAAATAAAAACTTTCAATTTTTATGTGGAAGAATTTATTTTACATAAAAATTTAGTCATAAAGGAGAATGAGAGGCTAAATTCATATATTTTTGGAAGAATGAGAGGCTAAGCTCATTAATAGCAGTGGAATTGTTTCTTATTGGTCCTGAAATGTCCGGGTGGATTCTGCTTAAATTTGCCATAGGTATAAGTATCAGTGGGGAAAAGTAAGATGTTGGATGTTGCACAAATTAAAAAGAAAGGAAATTCACTCATGCATTTTCTCAGGATGTACTCTTGGACTATTTGTGGAGTTAGTTTAGGCATATTCATATATAATAACACCTGCATGCTGAGAGTCCAGGTATGGGAATATGACACATCTGGTGATACATTCCAACCAATGATTTACCCATTTGTTTTTAAACCAATTCCTCCACTTTTTGCACCTAAAGTTCTTTATCACCAACACTATTACAATATATAATTTACAAGGTTCTTGTGAACATTCATGGATGAAATAATTTACATCAAGTGATCTGTGTAATACCCAGCACACAGAATCTTTAGTGAAAAATGCTCAGCTATTATTAATAGATGAAGACAACATTCTTACATTGGAATTACTATTGCAGATAAACAGAAGATGTGATCAATTATCTTGAAGAATTGGTAGTTAGCCAAATAGCACATATTCTGAAACCAAGTTGCTTCTGCAAAAACAGAAAAAACTCTCAGTTGATAAATCATATTCCAGGGATTCCACTACTAGAAGTTGATCACACTAGATTCCAGTGTCATGCATACTTTTTGACAGATGGTAACATAACTGTTGTTTTAATAATAGGTGTTCATGTTTCATTCCATCATTTTTTGTAGCTGAATGCACAAATAAGAAGAGAGAAGCAGTAGAAAGTATATACAAGAAGAGGTTGCTTCAAGGAGGACAATGAATTTAATTTGAAGACAAGTTTTGCCACATTCTTTTTTGGGGGTGGGGGGAGTGGCATCACTGCCTCTGGTGGTCATGGGTGCTACCCAGTGCTGCTCCTGAGCACCGTCACTGGATTTGAACCACCAAGCCCGCGGACCACAGTCCTGCACTTAACCACTTTCGCCACCAGGGCTCAGCCCTTGCCACATTCTTAATAGCCAAATCAGAACCCTATTTCAGAAGAATTAATTGTATAAAGAAACAACCTATTTGTCTAAAAATTCCAAAAGTTAATAAAATTCTATGATTTTTTTCCCAATTTATGCTTCAGCCTTTCAAGTTGATGTAATTAGCTACATATTTTGAAAAGAGTTCTGGATTTTCACATTTCTTAGTAAATGCTAACTAATTAATCCTTGGCAATGATTTGTTGGTATGAGTTACCCTCATACATGCAAATCATGTATAAAACCTTTCATAGTTTTTCCTGGATGACCAGTCACATGCAAAAAAAATGCCTATTTTTCCTTTCTTGCATTAAGTATCTCCTACCTTGATTTGAAATGCAGACTGCTTGCTTATGCACAAAATTTTCGACATTGCAAAACCAACATATTATCATATTTTTAAATAAAAATAGCTGTCTATAAATTATGCTCTTTGGAAAGTCTTGTAAGCTGCACATACACTCTTTCAGACACTGCAGAAAGCATCCATTGTAGCTAGGAAAGGAGTTAACTTTTCAACAATTTGGACACTTTTTGGGTATAAGGAGAGCAACAACTTATACACTTTTAGATATGACAGCGTTTGTTGTTAGATAGTTTTGTCAAGATTATTTGTATTAAGCCTGAATCTGCCTATTGATAATAATTCTCCTTTCTGGGGTAGAGAAGGATACTTTTTTTTTAAAACTCTTTCAAAGGATGACCTTTTGAATAAGTCTACGCTACCCTACATTGACCTCCCACTTCACACTCATGGAGTAACCCACACATGCTTAAGCTTCCTTTTATGTCTGATATCTCCAGTGTGCTCCAGGATTGCAGTCCTTTCCCTGTCTGGAGTTTTTCCTCTAAAATACAGTATATGTAGGGTTCTCATATTCCCCAAGTTTACTAGGACAGTCCAATGGTCTAAGGGTTACCAGGAATAATCCTCTCATTCTCAAAGATACTGATGTGTGAATGACAAATTACAGTATGTCTATCACACAAGAACAAATCTATCTTGCAAATATGTAAACATAAAAAACACAGTTTGAGACAGTTAAGGTTTATTGTGCCAAGCTGACTGATAAACACATGTGGGATAAATTGAAGGGTGGAGAGATAAATGGGTCAGCGAGCCTCACCTTTCTAGTTCTTGGGTCTCTTGCTCTCTGAAGGTCAAACCAGGGTGCAGCTGCCTTAGCCAATTCCCTGCTCCAGCTGGCAAGTTTCACTTCCTGGAAGACATCCCTGAGGAGAAGTCACATGGACCTCCCCTGATAAAGTCCTGGGTGCTGGAGAGCCATATGTAGACCCTTATCAGCACTGAGATGCTTACATGCTCATCGATTCTGCTTTCTTCTGCAGTTGGCGTCATTGTGTTGTGTGTGTTTTGTGAGATTGAGGACTTTGTAGATTCATGTCAGACATATGGGTTATTTTTGGATTTATGGGCTTGGATGGCATTGGGTTGGGATGCTTTCTTAATGTACACTTACCCTTTATATGAAACTTTTTCTTGTACATGTGAGTTTCTGTGGATTTGTTTCTCTAGTTTACCCAGTCTTACACACCATTATTCTTATAAATTGTGCCACAAAATATTTTTAAATATTTAAAACTTCACAATGAATACAAATCAATTATATTTTGTAGAGACACAATTAACATTATAAATGTGCATATATAAATAGCCAGAATTCTCCTGAGAATGGAGGATGGTGAGATTTGTTCTCATGACTTTGTGCATGGTGTCAGGAAAGAACAGTCCCTGGAAAAGTATTTCATGCTTGGTAAAGACAGGAAATATTGTCAATGAGATGGATTGGGTGGTGGCCAAATCAATGGGTTCAATGAGAAGTGTAAGTTACTATTATTTTTTTATTTGAAGAGTAATGATTGTATATTAGGACAGAAAAAAATAATAATATGGAGTTATACCTTCCAATATTTCATCTGCTTGTAACCACAATGAAACATTTGGGTATTTATTATTTTCTAATATGATAAATATAAGTAAAATTATATATAAGGAGGCTTTTAAAAACTTGTGGAAAAATTCTATTATCTTTTAATTTTATTGTCCCATGGATTTTTAAAACTCCCTCATACATACATTTCTAGATGTCTAGTTATATGCAAATATGTAAGTAGACAATATAGTATTATTCTTATTATTTTACAATTTGCTTTAAAATATTTTATATTTTAAAATAAGTTGAAACTATACATTATATGATAAAATTAGCATTATAAATATATAAATATAAAGCAATGATAGTTGAAATTCTATAAACCACATTATTCAACAAGAACTATAGATTTAACTCAGTTTTTTTTGAACATTTTATTGGGGACTCTTATAGATCTTATAATAATCTATACATCAATTGTATCAAGCATATTTGTACATATGTTGCCATCATTATTTTCTAAATATTTACTTCTATTTGAGCCCCTGGTACCAGCTCCTTTTTTTCCTCTCGCCCCCCTTGGTTACCTCATGATAAATTATAACTTATTATTATTTTCATGTCTTACACCAACCGTGGTCTCCCTTCCCCCAAATTTCTGTTGTTACTATCCCTGGGTGTGTGCATGCCTATGTGTCAATCATTGTGATTGCTTTCCCATTCCTCCCCTCCTCTTTCCACTCCACGCTACCTTCCTGATATCACTATTCCCATTTCTGTTCCTGAGGGGTTTATCTGACCTGAATTCCATTTATTGAGAGCTCTTATCTGTACCTGTGTGCTCCAGTTTAGCTCCAGTTTAGTAAAAGGCAGGACTGGGATCATGATAAGGGGGTGTTGAGGAAGTCTCTGGGAGCCGAGGAACATTCTGTATTTCATCAGTGCTATACTGTGCCCTGGTTCACAAATCCCTTCCCTATGACCCCTCTGTGAGGGGATGTTCCATTGTTTACAGATGTGTATGGGGTCTCTGCTCCGACCCTCCTTCTCAACAATATGTTTTTTCTTTATTTGGGCCTTCTATGCCTGTTACGTGATCCCAACAACACAGGCTGTTGTGCTTCTTCCATGTGGGATTGTTGCTTCTCTGAGAGACAGGTGCTTGTATAGTTTCAAGCCCGTAGACCCCAGATTCTGTATCTTTTGATAGTCAGGCACCATCAACTTTCTTCACATTTGCTTGTGTACCCATTTTGTCTTCAACGATTGTGACAGGAAGGTGGACATTACAGAATTCCAGGTTGTTAGAATGTTCTTGTGTTGAGGCAGGGCTTGATCAGAGGGCCACAGTCTGTCCAATATCTCAATGTATTGCCATATAAATATATGTCTATGTGCCAATACCTCTATTTTTATGAATTGATGTGTTTACTCAGGTCGACACCTATGTTTATACCTCTTTTCAGAACTTTGCTTCCTAGATCTTTCTTAAATTTTTTTTATTGTCGATTTGGTGAAGGTTTATGGAGCATCTGATCAGTTTTGCATTCAACAATGTAAACACACACACATATGCAATTTGGCTAATCAATTGCAATCCACTCAATTTATTATCCCTTATCTCAATTTACCATTTGCTGTTTCCATTCTCTTTTTTCCCTAACCCTTCTGAACTTGGTCTTTGAGTAGATGCTAGCTTTTAAACTAAAATCATTCACTATTTTAAGATGTGACTAATTTTATTATTTCTCTCATAGGCCTTTCTGTTGTTTGCCTGGAAATTGAGTCACTGGAAGAGGTTCAATTCAAGAATTATGAGTGACTAAGCACCACAGTTTTAGAGCTCCATCTCTCTCTATCCGGTCAGTGACTAGTTTCTTTTACGATTTTGAGTTTTGTTCCATATGTTTTCCCCACTTTATTCAGGACTTTTAACAACTGTCCTTTTCAAAACAGTTGGTGGTGTCAGTCGGGAGACATCTAGTTCTTCTGGACTCAGGGTCAGAGAAATGGATGTTTGAATCGTCTCTTAGTCCATTAGATTAACTGTTTTCCTTCCTTCAGAGGATCATTCATTGGGTATATACATATTAATTATGGTTATATCTTTTGTTCATTTGACCCACATTATATAATACCTTTCTTTCTCTCTTGTGTTAGTCTGAGCTGACCTGAGAAACAAATTCATAGACACTTATGAATTATGTGTGTATGAAAGACCTTTATATCAAAATACATTAAAAAAATCTCAGCTCAGTCCAGTTCAAGTCCATAAGTCTGATATTTGCCCATATGCGTGACAACAAACTATAAATTCCACTTCATACTCACGAAACTTATGCAATGGTGCTGTGTGCAGGAAGATCACAGGCCAGTGGGTGGGAAGTCTTGGAGATTCAGTGGTGGTGGAAGCATTGAGTGCTGGCAGGAGTCTCCACATGGCTTCTTCAGCTCCAGAGATCTGGCATAGTCACATTGTCTTGCTAACAGGAAGTGAGGATGACTCCTGCCTCCAGGGAGCTAGTTATCTCCTGAGCACCTTCAAATGAGGCCATTGGGCTGTAACTCTTAACCCTTTACTTTTAATAGTCAAACTGACAAGCACATTATGTAACTACCACAATTCTTATGCTGGTTTTTGGACTAAAATTTATTTTGTCAGAAATTAATATTGCCATTTCTGCTCTTCTATGTTGTCATTAGCTTAATTTTCATGTTTCTTTGGGTTTACTCTATGTTTGTCTCGTGTCTAAAGTATGTTTCTTAAAGACAAAACATTTGCTCTACTACCCACTTTCTCTAAAATATTGCATTTATTCAATTTATACTCAATGTAAATATCAATAAGTAGAACATTATCAGTCATTTTATGAAATGCTTTCTTTGTGTGTAATATTGATGGTTTATATGTTCCAAATAACTTTCTGTCCTTAGCTAATCTTATTTGTAGGTTTTCCTGTCATTTTCTTCATTTCCATTGTTTTGTGTTTACCAGATTTTTATGATTTTATCTTTTATATTTTGATTTAGCTTATTAATTTTGAGATTACTGTATTGTTTATTAATTTCCTTATGTTTTTATGCTATCACTTTAAATTTTAATAAAGTAGATAATTTTCTATTACAAAAGGAACAAGTCCATACACTCAACACTGATAAAATTTTAGAAATATTTTATGAAAGTTTAGTATTTGGTTGAGAATGAATTCATGATGACATTACTTCTACATGTAGTTTTCCCACCCCACCAATTCTTATGAGAAACTTTAAAAATACAGAAAAGCACAAAAAATAAAACAAGGTATCCATATACCACAATCCAGAATTACCACTATCTGTATATATATATTTACTTACACAATGTTTCATTTTTAAGAGAATGGATGTCTACATATATAAACCTGAAGTCTTCTTTAGTCAACCCCCATCCCACTTTCCATATTCCATTCTTTTCCTTAGCCACTCTTCACAGGCAACCTGTTTCATAAGTACCCTTCCAATCCAATCCAGTTTTTAAATATATACAGACATATATGCATCCTGTCAATACATAGTACTGAATTTTGAGGGAGTGTTAAACATTACAAAAATGTCATTAACACTAAATGCATCATTATGCTATTTTTCTCCCTCTGTGATTTTTAAAATCTTTATTATTACATAGAAACCTTGTTGCATTTTACAGACACATGATCCGTTAAGACTTTTCAATTTCATTCCTGATCTGAATTTAAGTGGCTTCTAACTGTAGGCTATGAAAAATTATGCCACAGGACATATCCTGGACAATAGTCGAAATCCGATCTATTTTGGGATTTCTTATGCGTACAATGTTCCTACTCACTTTTCTTGTTTTTAATGCTGTTGAATTTAACTGTTATGATGTATGGTCTATTTTTACCCTTCCCACTCAAATCTCCAAACCACATTTTAAAGTATCATTATCACACTTCCTGATGCCATTTCTATCATGACCAAATTCTGATGAATGTGTGTCTTTGGGGTTCTTTTCTATTCTTCTGTAGGAAGATGGGTTTATATTGTGTAGAAGATCTTAACACCTCAACTTGTTAGTGAGGATCCCAAATCCATGTTGACAGCAATGGTAAGCATTTGCTTCTTGCCAGTTTGAGTGGAAATGCTTCCACAGTCTCAGCAGCATCTTTGCTGTTTTCTGTGGGTTTCTGTTAGGCATTTTATGCACAAGCGTCTTCTTCACTGTGAATTCCCAGAAACCCAGTAAAAAAAAAAATCTAGCTATTGTTAAAGTTTATTTCATTTTGTAGTGCTTTCCATCAAAATAATTCTTTCTGGTGTGCTACTAAGTGTAAATTCCTGATAAAAAAACCTTACCCACTTTGAATGGTTTTAGTTAGTATGAATTTTCTGGTGTCTTATGTGGTGTGACTTTTGGCTCAAAGTTTTCCCACATTCACTACACTGGTAAGGCTTTTTACCTGTGTGTATTCTCAAATGCAGAGCACGGGTTGAGAACTGAGAGAAGGCTTTTCCACATTCGTTACAACCATAGGGCTTCTCACCTGTATGGCTTCACACATGCACAATCAGAGATGAACTTTGAGAGCAGCTTTCCCACAAACATTTCATTCATAGGGTTTATCACCTGAATGAATCCTTAAATGCACAAGAAGTGATGTTCTCTGAGAGAAAGCTTTTCCACATGCGTTACATTCCTAGGGTTTCTCTCCAGTGTGAATATTTTGATGTTTTATTAGGTACTTCTTTTGGCCAAAAGCTGTTCCACATTCATAACCTTTAAAGGGTTTTTCTCTAATATGAATTTTCTTGTGCTCTGTAAGATTTGATTTGCCACTGAAAATTTTCCTACACTCCTTATATACAAAAGGTTTCTCTCCTGTGTGAGTTCTCTGGTGTCTAATGAGGTTTCACTTCTGAATGAAAGCTTTCCCATAATCCGTACACTGAAAAGGTTTCTCTCCATTGTGAATTTTCTGATGGGTAAGGAGATTTTCCTTCTGGCTGAAGGATTCTCTACATTCATTACATTCAAAAAGCTTTTCACCAGTGTGAGTGTTCTGATGTTTAATGTCTTTTCATGTATTTTTTTTTTTTTTGGCATCACTGCCTCTGGTGGTCATGGGAGCTACCCAGTGCTGCTCCTGAGAGCTGCCACTGGATCTAAGCCTGTGGGCCACAGTCCTGCAGTCAACCACTTATGCCACTGCGGTTCAGCCCCAGGATGTGCTCTTCCAACAATTCTTCAACAGTTTCCTCTGTGATTTTTATGATCTCATCCTGTTCTGGAATTTTGATCACACATTTTTCCTCTTGATGATGTTCTGTATAATTCTTAGACTTAAAAAATGTTCTTTCTTCTTTCTGATTGTTCTTCTGGCAGAGTGGTACTGAGAGATTGGTCTATGTGTTCACTAATTTGGTTCTCCACTGATTTAATTGTACTCTTTTGTCCCTTAGATCTATTTCTGAAATATTAGAAGCAAACCCTCTGAATTTGTGTCATTTCTAAAGTTTTGCTTAGTTTGTAACTTTGTTCTTCTAGTATTTTTCTGAATTCTTCAGAAAAATTTTTGTGTGCTCTCCTTTATTTCAGTTGTGTGTTTTTCAGTTTTTCTCTTAATCTGTTGAAATTATCCATGTACCATTTTTGGAGTTACACATCAGGTGGTTACAATGCTATTCTTAGCAGAAAGAGTTTCCTCCTTTGTATTGCTGTGCTTTTTTTTTTTCTTTTGCCAGTCTATCTTGTTTTATCATATGAACTAAAATGGCTTGTGGTCTCAGACATGTTGCTGCATTTGTAATTAATTTATGACTGTATGTTGAAGCTCTCTTAGATATTCATCACCCACCTCCTTGTTGGTGTCGAGAATACGAGCATGTACACAATTCTCTGTGTGCCATTTCTGTTGCACAGTTGAGGACAAGCTTTACTCGTGTAAGCTGCTGTTTATTGATGTTCAGGTGATCACGAGTAGCTAGTAACCCTTGTCTAACAATGGGATATGCAGGCGCAATGTGTTTAGCCAGGTAATGTGAGTAAAGTTTCAGTTTCCATCTCAGTGGGATACCAAAAAAAAAGGTATGTGTGTCGGGGGGAGGGGGTTAGTTTGGGAAGTAAATAGAAACAGCAAAGAAAGAGAGTAATGAAGAAAAAATTCAGAGGAGGAAAAGAAGGGAAACAATAACAAGAAAAATAAATTTAATAATTAAAAAGGAAAGGAAAATAAAACCAGGTGAATAGAAAAGAAAATATATATAATATGCAAAATGGGAGGGAAATAAGAAAAAGAATAGGGAGTAGTAAAGAAAAAGGGATGTGAAAAAGAAGAGAAGAGAAGTAGAAAAGGAAAATAGAAAAAGGATATAAAATAAAGGGATATATATATATATATATATATATATAGAGAGAGAGAGAGAGAGAGAGAGAGAGAGACAGAGAGAGAGAGAGAAACACAACAAAGGAGGAAATTGGTGTGAGGCAGGACCCAGAGAGGAATAAATTATATGGTGATGGGTTTCTTTTATAGTTTGATATCTTCTGCCAAGTTACAAATTTTTAGGGTAGGAGAGAAGAATGAGTGGCCCATTATCTTAGATGAAATTTTGGCTGGTCTACATGCTATCTGGGGTCAAGACACCTGATCTGCAAATAGTTACTTTTAGCTAGAAGAGAGCAGAGGTCAAGGTGCCTGCTTGTGCCTGTAAAGAAGTCTCTCTGGACCAGAGGGCACGTGAGGGCAAGGCATGTGCTTATGGAATACTTCTTCTTGCCCAGGGGTGCTCAAGTACAGTCTGCTTATCCTGAAGTTTGCGTAGTGCTCTTCGGATGAGGCAGATTTCATGAGCGTCATGCATGGTTTCAACTCAGGAATGATGTGAATCAAGGTTGTATCCTCACACCATCCTTATTCAACCTGGATGCCAAGCACCTGTCTGAGAAACTGGACAATATGGAGGAGGGTGGGCATCAGCACTTGAGGGAGGCATATTGACAAATCTTTGACACGGAGATGGCACAACCTAACTCTCTGAACGTGAAGAGGGCCTTAAGCATTTACTGATGAAGGGTAAGGATTGCAGCCTTCAGTATGGATTGCAACTCAGTTTAAAAAACTCCCAAATCTTCATAAATGGACCAATAGGCAAGATCATGATATAAAGAGGAAAATTTGAAGTTGGCAAGGATTGCTTCTTGTTTAGATCAAGGATAAATGCTCCTGGAAAAAGTAGTCAAGAGACCACTCGGTTAGCCTGCACAAGAACAAGGATATTACTTTGAGGAGTAAAGTGTGTCTCACTGAAGCCAGGGAATTTTCAGTTGCCTCATAAGCATGTGAGACTTGAACACTTGATAAAGAAGATTGAAGAAGAATCAATACATTTGAACTGTGGTGAAGAATGTTGTTGACAGATTGGGGTGAAGCTGTGGACAGAGATCTTTATTTTTTTTGGTTCATCTGGTCATTGACCTCAGCATCCAGACCCCTCCATCTCTGGAACAAGTATCTTTTCCCACACTTTGGGATGCATGGATGGTATAACTTTTTTTTGTTTTAAGACACAGAGATAATGCTTTGGTTACTTTCCCTTTCCCCCCTGCAAAAAGAATTAGCTGTTTAACTGCTTTATAAAAATGCTTCTTGATATTTTACTTTTGTTTCCCCCTCCCACTGCTTCCTTTTCTCCCCTCTCATCCGGAAGGCCTAACCCTTCTCTACACACTACCCCATTCCAGTCTCAGGCTCCCTCAATATAACGAGATTTTCTTTGCCTTAGGATATTTGAAACTGAGATGTAATAACCAGGACTCATTCATATATTTAAGCTACTTCTTGATTCATGTAAGAGGAATTGCATATTATGTAGAAAAATAAAAATCTGAAAAAGAGGAGGGGGAAGCCCTATTCATGAAAAATGAAAAGATGAAACAAATGGACTTCTAAAAGAACAAACAAATCTGTCATGGAGGAAGTTAATCCATATTGCTCTTCAGGAGAAATATTGGCAGGACTGTGCCTCACTTATTTTGGACATGGTAGCAGGAGAGACCAGTTCCTGCAAAGAGTCAGTGAAAAAGAGGCGCACCATCAAGGAGCTGGGCTGCCACAGTGGCTGCAACAATGGACACAAACATAACAATTATGAGGATGGCAGAGAACCGGGAAGTATTTGTTTCTATTGTGCAAAAACCACCTAGACTTGGAACCAGTTCTGCAGCACTTCACAGCAATGGCAGCCGCAACAACGACAACCGTCTTGGGAAAACCTTGAGTTGTCAGTTTCTTCATCGGCACAAAAAGTTCTATGAAAGAATGGAAGGGCTTTGAGTAGCTTACCTTGGATGCATTCTCTAGAGATACTAGTTTCTGGAACAGGATGTCATACTTGGTTGCCTTTCAGTAAAGCAGATGAAACGCCATCATGTAGGTGGGTCTTATCCAATTCATTGAAGTTCTTAAGAGCAAAGATGGGGTTGACTTTATGATTTTCTTTTTGCCTCCATGCTATCAATAAGCATCTTGTCAGGATTCCTTCACTCTTCTTTTCCCACCTCTGACCTACTGCTTGTGGAACATAAGGCTGGAGGACTCTCCCACCCTGTGCCTGACCTACAGATTGTAAATGTGCCAGGACCCACAATTTTGAGAGTCTCTTCATTCCATAAAATGAACCATCCTCTTTAATTCTCAACCGAAAACACCCTGCTCTATATGTCCAAGATTTAATAACTCTTCATTTTCAGCAAACTGTATGCATGAAGCTAGCACTCAGTGAACACTTTAAAAATAGATCAGTAAAGACAGCCAAACTAGATAATACAATCCCGAGGTAAATTTCACTCAGTTTGGGTGTCTATATGCATCACATAAATTGAGTGATTTGGAGTTCATGGTCCCTATGCAAGAAGTCAGCAATCTGTGGTGAAGCTGTAGATCCTGAATGGACTGATTTCCATTGCACATGGTTCACAGATGCTCACTTTTTATACATAGAAATGCTTGTGTTTGCCTGGGTAGACTGGAGAAACAAATCCATAAGCATGCTTATGTAGATAAGAGGGGGTTTTCTATCAAGGGTAATTGTAAATTAAAAAACATCCCATTCCAGTCCAGTACAAGGTCATAAGCCTGTTATTATCCATATGTCTGATACCAATTTATAAAGTCCTCTTCAAACTCACCGAACACATGCAATGGTGCCAAATGCAGATTGATCACAAGCCAGTGGGTAGAAAGTCTTTGTTGTATGCATCTCGGCACCGGCTGTAGTCTCTCTGTGGTTTCTTTGGATTCAGAGGTCAGGTTGTAACAGGGTGGTTCCATGTGTCTTGTCAGTTTCAATGTCTCCCAGGGAAGTCAACCAGAGAGAGGGAGGAGTCTCTGGTCTCCAAGGAGGAAGTACCAGATTTCCCAGAACCAGGAGAAGGCCATGCCCACACCTCAGCGGCCTCATTGGCTATGATGTGATTGACAAGTAGACCCACCCCTACACTCTTTATCCTTAAATTGACAATTACTTAACTACCACGATGCTATACCTATTAAAACATTATTTGGGAAAGCCCCAAGTTCTGGGAAGATTTGATTTGGAGTCTTTATAAAAGAATATTGCTGTTTGTTTTCTATCATAACTAAATAAACTTCATCTTTATTGATCTAACCTTATGAAACACCATTAGACTATTTTAATAATGAAATAATTATTAATATAATTTAGTAATTAAATTCCCTATGTAAGGATTCACTCAAGATTTTTGTTTTATGTGAAATATTCCATGTACTAATCTATTTCATGAGCAGTTATTTAACCCAAGTTTATAAACTTTTTATTTCATTTTGTGCTCTTTTCTCAGATGGTATTACAATTGTTACATAAAGTAAAGAGACCAGGATAATATCCATTTACTGTATATACTCGTGTATAAGCCGAGTTTTTCAGCACATTTTTCTTATGTAGTTTCTGTGGTAAAATTAGGTGCCTCGGCTGATGTTCGGGTTGGCTTATACTTGCGTATACACAGGATATAGTATTAATTTTAAATTGAAATATATTCACAATGGATAATGTTTCTTTCTTTCTTTTTCTTTTTTACTGGCATGTCACCAGTTAATTTTATGACCTTCAATAGAAAAATATGAATAGAGCATATAATTTCCATAATTATGAATACAGGCCACTTACCTCTCTAAACTGTCATCTTCTTTTTCCTACAGCCTCCCTCTCACCGTTTAGTGATGAAACTCTCTCTTACAAATGGAACGGATCTGGTACACTGAGAGTTAACCCAATTAAAAGAGCATAACTAAGTAATAGAAAAATATTTGCCGCATATGGAGGGAAAATGACATTTGAGAACTCATTTATTAGATTGATGAACTGAGACATCTAATGCAGTGTTCTCCTGATATGCCTGGCTGATAGTGTGGGCCTCAATTTCAGAATTAGTTGACAGATTATGCCATGCCTCATTAAGGCAGACTTAACACTGACTGCATCTGGAGAATCTCTTGTATTTTTTTTTTTTTTTTTTGCTTTATGTTCAGTGTGAGGAATGCAATGTGTTTTTGAAATTTCTTCAGGAACTTCTTTCTGGATGTTCAAATCAAAGTGGGCATGGGATGAATGTTTTTCATTTAGCTCTCGTGCCGCTGAGGGAAACTCTGTTAGTCTATTCTAGTAGCTTCCTAGCTTGTTCATGCAGGTTTACTCTTGCTACTCCCAACATGACCTCTTTCTGTGGTCATACTGGTTTACCTTCACTGCCTGGTGAGGCTAACTCAAGGCTAACTCAATGACTCCTTTCTGAGAGAATGACTTTTTCAGTGAGGTGGTGTCAGGGGCTGGAGGAGACCTAGAAACAGTGGGGCCATCATGATGTCATGAATTCTTATTTATTTCTCATACTGACATTTAGCCTTTCACTTGCTTATGCTTTTTTCTCCATGAGTCTTCTTTAAACTTTACCCCTCTATTGCTGCCTTTCTCGCCCAGCGCCTCAGGTAACTCCATTCTTACTCCCCCACTGAAGATGCAGTAGTCCCCGAAATAAAAGAGTTGACAGCTTGAGCCTGGTGCCTCGCTGATAACCTTTTGTATTTCACTCTCCAGGACAGAGTTTCTGCCTTGCTTACTGACAGGGGATACTAGAAGGGATGCCCCTTCCATCTAGTTTCTTCGACTTTGATGTTGCAGGTTGGTGTAAACCATGTCATCTCAAGGACTTTCACCACATGAAACTGTCTTTGAAAAAGAAGCTTTCTTTAGAAGCTGTTCTTTCCTGCCCATTACTTGAAGGTCCACAGTGCAATCTTCGGTGAAAGTGCTCCTGATGTACTCACCGGCCATGAGTAATTCAAACCAGGGGGAATGAGACAGCTATAAGGGCCCATGTAAGGACGCTAGGGGAACACGGAGGAGGCTAGAGGCCCCTCTGCCCGGTGAGTGCACTGCAGAGTGGTGATGGGAAACCATCTCCATCTGCTATTTTATGGTGACTCATGAATCTGAACTTCAAGAAGATTGTCAAACTATCTGGCTTTGTGTTTTTGTATCTTGGGACTAAATCCCGACTACTTATAGGCAACCCACAAGTGACTGTATTTTACATTTCTCAGCTGGACAAGTGCCTGCTTGTTGGAAACTCATTACGTCCCTCTGCAGTAAAATGCTGTCAACTAAAAGCACGTCTGACCTTTTCTAGCCCCATAAACATTGAACTCTACTAGTGCTGTATGACCATGTGATTGGTCCGAGTTTCACCTGCTCTTGCTGATCTGAGATATTGTGATGGTGGGTAATTCAGTCAATTTTGAGTCATGGTAAACCCTTATTACAGGGTAGCATTTCTCCATATAATTTTCTTGGCTGTAATCTTTATGGAAGGAAATTATCTGGTCTTCCCCACCCCCATTGTGTAAGTTACATAATCTGGTGTCAATTTGGGACTTGAAAGGATTAATAGTGAAGGGGCGGAGTCTAGTCTGTCAATTGGATCATAGCCAATGAGGCCTTTGTATGGGTATGGACTTCTGAGAATTCTGGGAACCTCCTGTATTTACTCCTTGGAGGTGGAAGGCACTTTCTCTCTCTGCTCATTCCTGGGAGACTCTCTCTTTGCTCACTCTCTGTGAAACATCCTTGAGGAGAAGCCACATGGATCTATCCTGATGCAGCCAGAACCCTGGACCTGGAGAAGCCACAAGGAGCTCTCTGCCAGCACCGAGATGCTTACTATGCCATTGGATCTACAAGACTTCCCATCTACTGCTCTGTGATTGTCCTGTGTTTGGCATCATTGCATGTATTGCATGAGTCTAAGAGGATTTTAAAGATTGGTATCAGATATATGAGCTAATATCAGATTTATGGACTTGATCTGGACTGGGCTGGGATGTTTTCTCAATGTTCAATTGATCTTGTATATGAACCTCTTTGTTATACCCATATGGGTGTTTATGAATTTGTTTCTCTAGTGTACCTAGACTAAGACCCATAGAACTGCTACATGGGTTCAAATTACCCACCTTTCAGTTAGCAGTTAAGACTTGATAGTTGAACTACTAGGGCTCTTCAGCTCTAAAGCAAGCCAGGTTGAAGTGCTGCTAGGTCTTAAATGGTGTTTCAATTCATGTAGCACACCCAGTATATAAATTGTTAAATACCAGTTGATTGATATTAAAATCATTTGGCTACCTTCTAAGATAATTCTCAAAAAAAGAGTTTTCCTTCCATAATGATATATACGCATGTTGGCAAATTTGTGCATACTTCTATGTACAATATGTACTATACACATATATCTAATACTTAGCATATTTCCATCTATGGGCATAAACTCACATTTGGAACCTTTAGCAAAAAATGAGTCAAATTCTTTGCTATGCAAAGCTTGTCCCAGAATTTTCCAGCTATGATAGACATGGGCACAGTATTGCTATAAATAATGGCTGCTGCTTGTCCTTCCAAAGGATTTTTTTTGTACGTGTGTGTGTGTGAGGGTGAATGTGCATGCATGTGTGTGCGTGCATGCATGTGTGTGCGTGCGTGCATGTGTGCCTGTATGGTACCTCAACCAGCACTACTCAGGCATTGCAAATGCAGTTCTAGTTGTCAAGTGATTTCATTATGCCTATAGTTTTAATACTACCTCCTCAGGGACAAAATTCTTCTGAGAAAACATTCAATATAAATATGCTTCTCTGGAGTCTTAGCTGAAACATAATATTGGCTATCATTTTTTTTTCTTTTGAAGTGTGAAATACGCTTCTTTTGAGGTAAGGCAAATTGGCCTTAAGGAAGTTATAGCAAATGATTCCTTCACAGATGCCCCCAGTTTTCACTCTAAAGCCATTCTATGTCCATATCCTTGCTGTGTATTTCTATTCCAGAAAAATGTGCTATTTTATACATCCTTGATAGTTGGATCCTAGCTGGCACTTTATTACTTTTCTATTACCATTGGCGGGAATGTCCTACTTCTTTTTTTATCTTCTAATCAATCTTCTTTAAGAATTTGCTCAAAGCCGCCCTTTTTGTCATCTCTAGACTTAGACCATGCAGACCTGGCCACGACCGTCACGCCAGCACCCTCTGAGCATCGTGCGGATGCATTCGTCTCTATGTCTGTTAGTTGTTCTGTTTTGCTGCTCATCATTTCTTAGGAGCCCAGATGGCAAAGTGGTTATGTGGCGGGCCGTGACCCACAAAGTGGCAGTTTGAAACCACCAGGTGCTTTGTGGGAGAAGAGGTGGGCTTTCTAACTCACCGTCAGAGCTACGTTCTTTGAAATTCATAGCAACAGTTCTGTTCTGGCTGATAGGGTCACTGGGCATTGGCATCAACTCAGTGGCAGAGTTCGAGGCACACACGGTGGTATCGGGTCACCTGGCGTCTGAACTAACTCCATGGCAGGGGTCAGGGTTCTGTGGGAGACGCTCTGGCTGTGTAAGGTGACCAGACATCCCACTTTTTAACAGTTTACCAGCGTCCCGAGGTGTTTTAAAATTAAAATAAATATAATTACAATACTATTTTTGTGTGTTATGAAAATTTTTGTTGGTCCACATAGACCGAATTTTTAATCAAGAACACCATCAGCCACCCCCAGCCACCACTCCCCACCCCCTGTCAGTGGTGTCCCCCTTAAAGTCTGGTCACTTTAATTTGGGCTAGTGTCTGATGTTAACCCCTGGTCAGCGATTTGATATCAACAGTGGCATCGAGGGTGAAAGATTAGAATTCCTGCCGCGGGCCACATGCGGCCCGCCAAGGACATTTATCCGGCTGCAGGTTGTTTTTGCCACGGCAGCTGTCCTGCTTAGCAGCTGACTCATCCTGCACCGTTTTTTGTTTTTTGTTTTTTTTTTAAATTATAGCCTGGCCCTCCAACATCTGAGGGACAGTGAACGGGAGCCCTGTTTAAAAAGTTTGAGGACTGCTGCCGTTAAGAGTATCAGTCTCTGAATCTACTCGATTGGGAGAGAGTTTTTTTTTTTTTTCCCTTTTCCCCCTTTTGTAGCAGTTGTGGAAGTGGGAGAATGGTGCTGGCTGGCTCAGTGAGAAGGGTTGCCTGGTTTGGAAGTATCAGGAGAAGTTCTCAGAGCGTTCCCTTTACTATTCTTCGCAGAAGACCTCTAGTGGTGTGGTCCTTAGGTGTTGGGCTGCTCACCGCAAATTCTGCATTTGAAACCATCAACCACCTCTGGGGGAGAAAGACCCGGCTTCCTGCTCTCACCCAGAGGAAGTCTCAGAAACTCACAGGGGCACTTCCGTCCCGCCCCACTGGGTTGTTGAAAGACAAAAATTGCCTCGAGGGCAGCGAGAGCTGATTCCCCAGCAGCAGTAACCACGGTAAGGTCCCAGCAGTGAAGATCTTTATAAGCTGTGGACATCCTTATGAGCACCAGGGAAAAAGGAGGGAGCTTTAAATGGTTGGGAAATATAGCAAAGCTCTGAGTTGGCTTGGGTGATGGCACTGCCAGCAAAACGGACCAGTTTGAACCAGAGGGTCCCAGTGGCCTTCCTGGAAGAGAGATCTCCGCTTCCTTCATAAAACGCAAACATCATGCAGCCTCTCTTTACCCAACATAGTTTTGTTTTTCTTTTTTTTCCCTCACACTCTTATCCAGCTGTTTTGGTGTCGGAAGGTTCCGTACTGTGTAATTTTTTCCAGATTTATAAGTGAGTAGTCTGTATTCTCAATCTGTTTTGGATTACAACAAACAAACAAACCAAATGGACTTGTATACTTATACGTGGAAATATTTTTTCTTTTTTCTTTTCTACTTTAAGGCAGCACATGCCGTCACGGCAGATGATCCCCTCTGTATGCTGACCTGCTGTGTTAAAAATTTTAAGAACTTTATCTTTCCAAGATTGATTTTCATGCTCATTTATTGTCTTGCTAATAAATAAGTCAACGACCTACCTTTTCCCTCTCCCATAGGCCAATCATAATTAATCCCTTCTTGGAGATGTGAGATTATCAGGAAACAAGTTACATAAGAATTAAAGTAAATAGTAGGAGACGTGTATTATCCTAAACATATATTACATAATTCAAAATCAGTCAATCAGCTGATCTATTTATTACTAATACTTTCTGATTTTCGAAAGGTTTCATGATCATCTAAATTGATACCCACAAGAACATTGTCACTTCCCTACCCCCTCCACTTGTACCCCCAAGCCCCAACTCACTGCCATCCAGTCAATTTTGATTCAGAGTGACCTGATAGATGAGAGAAGAGTTGCCCCTGTGAGTTTCTACGACCATAAATCCTCACAGGAGTAGAAAGCCAGGAGTAGAAGGACTGTTTTGACCAGTATTTCTTGAGGACTAGTTATAAGCCCTAAGCCATTCTAGGCCCTTGGGATACATCAGTGAACAAAGGAGAGATTCATGCCCTTATTGAAACAATCTTTTTGTGTGTGTGTGCAGGAGAGACTAAAAATAAATAAAAACAATGCACTTTAGAAATGATATTTTGTGTGAAGATTATGTGTGTTACTAGATAGTTGGCACTACAGATAGTGGGAACAGGAGTGCTAAGCGGTCAGCCATATCTCACCGAGGAAGGGAAATCTGAGTAAAGATTCAAAGCCGTTGTGTTAGTTCAGGTAGACTAGAGAACCACATCCGTGGAGACCCATCTATGTGTAGGAAAGAGCTTTAGATCAAAGAGCAATTTGGACATTAGGAAAACATCCCAGCCCAGTCCAGATCAAGCCCTAAGTCCGACATTAGTCCACATTTCCCCTAGGAGTCCATAAATTCCTCTTTAGGCTCACGCAACACAGGCCATGATGCCGAAGGCAGGAAGATGACAGGCCTGTGACAGTGGAAGCATCTCTGCCTCGGCAGGGATCTCCGCATGTCTCCTACAGCTCTCGGACTGTCTCAACAGCAGTAAAGGGCAGGCGGGAAAAAGGGGCCTCCAGGGAGCTATTTGTCTGCGTTGTGCCTCCAAATGAAGTCATCGGGCTGTGACATGATCGACAGGCTAGACTCCGCGCCTTTGCTCAAGTTGAAAGGAGACTTTGTAACCGCCACCGCAGTAAGGGAGAGAGCCAGGCATATATGTGTAAGAATAGACCCCTGGGCTGATGGAGAGGCAGTGCACAGGACGCGCATTCTAGCACTGGAAGCGAGCGATGTGCCAGGGGGGAAATCAACAAAGGGTAGAATAACAGTCTTTTCAACATTTTGCAATTTCCAAAATAAAGGAACACTTTTTTCCCCAAAATATATGCTTCATTGAAACCATAAGAAACACATTAATGAAAACACTTTAAGCAAATTAAAAAATACTTTATTTGCTCATTCAAAAATTCAATCTGAACTAAATGTGCTTTAAAATAGTACTTTATATCACATTTTCATAGCTTTTTTTTTTTTTTGCTTTTCTGTCCACTGTCACATTCATATATGAGTCCTTATATATTTGTGGTCTGTCTCATGTATGTGTACATTTTTTTTGATCCATATGAACTGAATCATCCCATTCTGAACACTCGGTTTCTCTAAAGTTTGCTCGTTTCTTATGTATTAGCTGAGGTTACCTAATGATCTAATTTATTTGAATGTGGGCAGTTTAACTGAATAAAATTCACTTCAGAGATTAAATTACCTAGTGTGCTGCCTACAATGATTAGATCAAGGCTATCATTACAAAGCAGTCACTTTGTTTTGGCCACTATCAACGCAGTGTCAGTATCACATTTAGCAGAATTATTTTTCTTGTTAACACAAAAATTTCACTGTAAGACCTGGAAGGATCCTTCCAAGTTATGTATAATTCCTCATTTTATAGGTGAAGATTCTGAAACTCACAAATATGACCATTCAATCAGTATAGTTAATTCCCCCTCAGAACACTTTCTTGAACCTGAAGTATTTTTAATTAGTTGCTTCATCAATCCTGCAGGAGAATCTGTCAGAAGAGAACAAGTCTGGGTTTCTTACCACCTGATTTCAGCCATGGTAAATGCCTCAGCATTTATACCAGGAAGACTAGAGAGACATGAACAGAAGATCAGCACCATGTCACTGATGTTTTAAAAGGGATCACTCCAGCTTTGTATTGAATAAATTGAGAGAGCTAAGTGCAGAGACAGAGAAACCTGCTAAACTGTTCAGCAGCTTCTACGGAAATTCAGGGAAGGAAGCATGATTATACTCAGACTAGAATGGTGGTGGAGGTGGTGAGAAGTGGTAATATTTTGGAAATATTTGAAAGTGGCAAAGCGAGGTTTTCTTGAAGGTTGAATGTAGAGTTGGATCTTTTGAGAAAATTGAATATAAAATATGCAGTGAAGGATGGCGACGTTTTTGCATTGAAGACCTCGAGGATGAAACCAGCATCTAATAAGACAATTTAGGCTATGGATGAACAGGTTTTATGGTTCCTCTGTATGACATTTTTATGGATTAAGTTATGCTTACCCAAAAATGTATTATAAATCCTAACTGCTATACCAGTGTTTATAATCCCCTGGTCTGTCCAAATTAAGACAAAACCTAGCTATCACAGTAGGTTGGCAATAAATATAAGTTAGCTGTTACAAGTATGTACTTATCCTGATGATACATTACTTGACAATTTATTTTAATATTTATAAATATATTATTTCTGTCATAGCAGACATTAATCAGAGTTCAGAAATGAAGTTAAAAGCATCCAATTAATTTTATACTTGAAAACCTGTTCTAGAACATTTATCTGGTGTTTTTCCAGTTTAAAATATATTTTTGTAATCTGGGTTGTGCTTAGTTTTCTTGTCTCTTTCTTTTGTGGGTTTTTATAGTGCTTTGTCCCTTTCAATAGATCTTTGAGAATATTCAGTCCCAGGATTCAGTCTTTTACACCTACTCCTTAGACCCTAGTGGCATATCGTTCAGAAGATTCCTTTGCTAGGCTCTGCCTTCTGCCTCCTAATCACACCCTTTGGATTCTCCATGGCCATTCTCAGTTGCATTAATAATCTGATTCCCACATCCACTCCAGAAAATATTTCTGCTTCACTTTCTAAAGCCTTTTGGTAGCCCAAATCTCTGCAATAGTCTCCTGTGATTTTTAGCAACAAATCACCTCGTACCTTAAAGCAAGTAAAAACCAAAATGATACCTTCAGGACCTTGTCGATAAAGACATGTTCAGAGAAGCACCCTCCTCATTTAGCACATGTATCACCTCAACAAGGTACAAGAAGCACTGGAACTTTGGTCCTGTTTGGAGGCACTTTATTTAAGCACTGTGACTGAGAGTCAGGTGAGTAAGGAATTGGGCAGCAAGCCTGGAGCACAGCAATAAGCAGCAATGAAAACCCTTCAGAAGAAGCAATTAAGAAAAAAAGAAGCAATTTCAGAGAATGAAAAGAGGTGACTGAGGGTAGGGTGTAAATGTCTTTCTTTTTTTTTGGAGGGGGGGGGGTCTCACTGCCTTCTGGTGGTCGTGGGAGCTACCCAGCCTTGCTCCCGGAGAGCTGCTGCTGGACTGGAACCGCCAAGCCAATGGGCTGCAGTCCCGTACTCAACCACCATGTCACCAGGGCTCAGCCCGCTTTCTTTTTAATAAATGTCAATTGTTTTATTTATCAGACTGGGCCCACTTGAAAGACCTTGAGACTTTTGTAATTGTAACCAGAAACTGCTAACGAGTATCTCAGATTATGGCAAAGTAAGTAAAATATTCTTGAATATGGTGGTATAACTCATTAAACCACACTTTCGAGAGGATACCAAATACAGAAATCTCTTCCAATATGCTACATGAAGCATTATTCAAATCCATAGCAACAAGGTTTCACTTATTTGCCAAAATTCTCATGCTAAAGTTTAATTGAGATCACTGTTGGCAGAGAATGATACTTATCTTCTTCCAAAACAGCTTTAGAATTTTCTTGGTGATTTTCTTAGACGTCTTCTTTTCATGCCACTGTGGAAACTAGGGCATATCTAATTATGGGGATGGATTGTTAAATGTGTTGTATATTGGAAATATTGTCAATAAGATTATAGGACCTTATTATATAATATAGCAGAGTTGGATGGGAGGAAGGAAAAAAGATAGAAATAGCACAGGAGCAGGGCCTTCGGGATCCATTGAAGTGGCTCAGGGAGTATAAAATGCATCGAATTGCAGTCCCAGTAGAAAAGAGGAGAGAGAGAAAATGACAGATGAGTATTTAAAGAAATAATGATGGGCTGAGCCCCGGTGGCTTAGTGCTTGAGTGCGGAACTGCAGCCCACAGGATTGGCGGTTCAAATCCAGCAGCAACTCTCCAGGAGCAAGGTTGGGCCTCCCACTGCCACCCGAGGGCAGTGATACACACCTCCCCTAAAAAAAAAAAGAAATAATGACAAATCTTTCCCTGATCTTGGTAAGAAATATTAATCATTAGCTGAAAGAAAGTCAACAGACTCTAAGAAAACCACAATGATTCAAATCACAGACAAACTACAAGAAACTAAAGATTTTGAGAAAAAAACACAAAGCCCAGCTCATTTCCACTGAGTCAATTCCAACTCACACGGCCTCTCTAGGACATAAGAGAAACACCACTAGTCATTTCCAAGGCTATAAATCTTGATGACAGCAAGTCTCTTCTTTTTCCCGTGAAGTCATTGATGATTTAAAATAGCTGACCTTCTGATTAGCAGTCCAATGTGTAACTTACTACACTAGTGGTTCTCAACCTTCGGAATGCTGCAATCCATTAATACAGCTCCTCGTGTTTTGGTGATCCCTAACCATAAATTTATTTCCTTGCATAAGTGTAATTTTTCTACTGTTATGAATTGTAATATGTGTTTCCAATGGTCTGAGGCGACCCCTGTGAAAAGGTCGTTTGACCTCCAAAGGAGTCACGACGCACAGGTTGAGAACCGCTCCACTGCACCACAGAACTTTCAAGATGTTCTTATTGATCTCTTGGACATAGTCATTTTTATCTTAAAGGCAGCCAGATAAAAGTGATTATGTTCAGTCAATCAGTAGGTACAATACCTTTAAAGTACTATCTTCACTGGAAGCATCCTTCAAAATATTAATATTTATTTTCAGATAAATAGTTCCAGATTAAGAAAAACTGGGAAAACATGTCACATGCAGACCTGTACTGTAGGAAATGGCAAAGACGTTTTCTTGCTCAGACTGATGGAAACATAGATCTATGGATGGAATAAAGAACTCAGGGAATGGTAAATGAAAGAGTAGGTCTAAACATTATCTTATCGTTTTCTTCTTTTGGGTGGGGAATCACTAATCTCTGGTGGGAGTGGGAGGCTCAGCCTTGCTCCTGGAGAGCTACTGCTGGATTTGAACTGCCAAGCCCATGGGTTGCAGTCCCACACTCAACCACTACGCCACCGGGGCTCAGCCCAGGGCTGTTCTTAGAGTCAAAAATCAGGAGGTGTTTTGGGGGGGCAGGGGGGAAAGGTTTGCATCTTGGGCAGAGATGAACTTCATGGCAATTAGCAACAACAAACCATCCCCAGCACAGGAGAAAGATGAGGGTCTATACTCCTGTAAAGAGTTGCAGTCTTGGAAGCCCACAGGGGTGGTCCCACCCTGGCCTGAAGGCTCACGCTGAGTCAAATGTGCCTTGACAGCAGTCAGCAGTCTTCCCAGGGCCTTTGCACTTGCTCTTCTCTCTGCCTGAATACAAATCACTAGATGTTTACAAGGTTACTTTTTCATCTTCTGCAACTTTCTATCCAATCACCAGCTAGCTGTTTGATAAACTTTGATCAAGCTATTAAAACTTACAATGAGGTTTTAACCCCTATAGAGACGCTTACCTTTACCCTTATGCATATAACTTCTGTTGCACGAATACCAGCTACTGTGTAGTTTGAAATTTTATAATATATATTGTTTCCACTTCACATCAATATGAAAGTGTCACAGAACATATATCTTTGTCTCTTTGTTCATTTTACTTGACTTATTTCAAGAACCACGACTATGTGGTCAATGTGGAATCGCTGAACAAACAAATTGATTAAAAAAGAGCAGAGATATCTGACTTGCTCATTGAAACAACATACTAAGCATTCTCAGTACTTAATAGAAGATTTAAATATAATAACCATTGCCAACAAGTTGGTTCCGACTCATAGGGAGAACTCTTCCCTGGTGTTTCTGAAGCTGTATGTATTTATGGGAGCAGACATCCTCATGTTTCAACATCTAGGAGATGTTGGTGAGCTCAAACTGCTGACCTTGCAATTAGCAGTCCATTGTATAACCAATTATTCTGCCAGGGATTTCCTAAGTATATATTCTCAATAAATATTTCTGAAGTGTGTGAACAATGTTCTGAAGGGTGCTATGAAAATAGGATTCAATTCTACAAGAACGTTTGTGTGTGGTTCAATGTAATACCATATTTCAAATTAATTATCAAATTTGAATAGAGATTAAGTTAGAAAATATTATATGAAGCTAAATTGTTTCTAATATTAGAACTGTTTACTAATACTGACATCCATGACTAGACTTCACTAGCCTATCACAGACAGTGTTGCACCATCTCTGGTTTAGCCCCAAGTCTAGAAACTTATAGAGTAGGAGACTCAGAATAGCATATATGCTCTTTATGGTTCCAAAGAGAAAGAAGAAGATGATGACCCAAATATACCTGGATTGCTCTTCTCGTAATAAACATTTGAAAAATAAATCCTTCTTCCATAGGAAGAACAAGTTGGTGTTACAGGGAAATATGGGCATTACAGTAGTGAATATATCTCTGTAAGGAAGACGATAAATGGGATATCTCCTGCATAGCTAGAACAGAAAACAAAATGAATGATCAATGTGCTAATTGAACCCACAGGGATGGACAATAATCACCTAGAGCATATTGAGAGGAAGGTTATACATTTAAAAAGAAGGTTGACAACAGTGTGGAAGGCAACGAGCTTGTCCATAGAAAACTGAGAAAATAGTGGTCAAGGGTATTGCCACGGAGAATGAGTGTAGAGTGTATGTTAGCAAGAAAGAGCAGTCTCTAGTCTGCTATAAAAGTGAAGTGACATGATGACCAAAATTTACTGTGGCTTGATAAAGATGAATGGAATAAAGTAGAAGTTGATGACCTTTTCAAGTAGTTTGACTCTGAAGAATATTAGAGGAAGGTGGGGAAAAAGTGAAAAGGAAAGTAACAATAGTGAAGAGAGCATAGAAGTTGACATTTATGGAACAGTGAGCAGCTAGACCAGCTTGATCTGATTCAGGGACACCTACTTAAAAGTTGTTGGATAGATAGACAGAATGCATATGGTCAGAGTATGATCGTTCTTGAAACCCAAATATAGACAATTTTATTTGGTGAAAAATGAAATGAATAGACTAGAACGATGTTTTATAATCTAATATACCAATGACAACTGGTAACTCTGTTGTTATTGTGTATTTTAAAATGTATTTAATATACACATGTTGTCTTTTAACTTTATTTCAAGCTATTCTCTCTGGAGATTATAAAAGATTCACTCATACTAATTTAAATAAAGAAGAATTTGTTTCAAAGATTTATGCAGCCACAAAAGTGAGATACTGTCTTAGAAAGTTGAAGCAGTAAACAGTATCTGTAAACCAAATACTCACAGCTGATGGCATTAATCTCTCTTATTTTCCTTCTAGGTAAGAAATCAGAGAGTTCAAAACCTCACTATTTTCCTGCAGTCAAAATGTAACCCTCTGGCTAAGACCTAAACCAAACCCATTGCCATCTGCTTGATTCAAGTCATCTCAACCTGTTTATAAGAGTAGAACTGTCCCATAAGGATCCCAAGGCTCTGATCTTTTTTCAAGGAGGCTCTCACACCTTTCCTTTGTGGATTGGCTCTTGGGTTCCAACTACTGACCTTTCAGGTTGCTACAGAGTGTCCAAACACTGTGCAACTAGGGTCCTTGGATGAGAACTAGATTCCACTGATGGGAAACCTTTGTACAGGTTTGGAAGGAAAATGAGAGACAAAGATGAATTGTGCTACTACAGAAAAGGTACTGGTCAAGCAATTCTCTGGACATAGATACTTTTCATGATGCACAGCAATCCATTGCTTCACTTCATTTCCCCTGTTGATGGATAGATACAGTGAGAAAACAAGTGTCTTCTTGCATCTGACAAAACTCCAACATTTCCAAGATTGGAACTTCCTCAGAAAATTGATCCTAAACTATGTTGTATGTCATTTCAGGAAGCTTATGTTAAACTAAGGATAAAGAAAGTTTTTCCTTAGGGGAAAATCATATTTTTGGCATTGTATATCATGCTCACCTCTATCACTATTGAAGAAAGTTATATATCAAAGGATAGGTATCACTATGTTCCAATAAAACTTTATTTATAAAAACAAGTGCTGAGGCTGCGTTTGGTCTTGGTTTTTATCCACACTCAAAACTTCTCCTTTAGGCTTCTCAATGGTTTTGTAGTACCCAATTCAATTTTATTAATGCTGCTTCTATAGAATGATTTCTAGTTCTTGCACAGCATTCTAATAGAAGCTCTGTAAAATGTATATTGTTCCATGTCTCCTTTCTCAGAGTTCTGGGCTGGTGTTGCCCCCACCTGTGAAATATTATTGGCTCTCATTATATAGGGGATGGGGGGGGGGAGAAGAGAGAATGGTGATTTATTTAGTGGCTCTTAAAATGCCTGTTTGGAAAAGGGACACATCATGCCTGCTTATATTTGCTTAGTCAAAATAAGCAACATGACCACAGAGGAGTCAGGAAGAGAGATCCTACCACATGAGGTGAAAGAGAAACTCAAAATATGATAGAAGCATTCCAATGTCTCTTACAGACTGACTCTCCCAGTCAGTGTCACAAAAGGACATGACTGCACTCAAGTTAGTTCAACATAGCCTTAAACCATCACACTGTATCTTGTCAAGAATAAGACTCAACTACATTACAAATATTTATTCCATTATTATTTTTGTGTGAATATAGGAGAGGAAGCCTCAGTTTGCATAACCAAATAAAAATAATAACAATATTACTCACATTCTTCTAACCTTGGAAGTGGATTTCCTCAATGTTCTAGTCAGTGTGATCTTTGGAAGATGGATGAATTTTTTTGATGCCTCTTGCTACATACGTTCATTGATGTGAGCTCATGTAGCTGCCGACACAGTCTCATTTACATGATAAAAGCGCTTGAGAGTCTGAGGAAATATGATGTAATCTTGGCAGAATTCTTTTGGAAGGGCTTCTCTGTCATCATCATCTTTGCAATATTGTCCTGCGGAGATAACTGTAGTGTTACATTTGTTTAGGCCTGGCTTTGTAACCAGATTGACTCAGTTTGAATTATAACTTGAAAATGTACTCACAGAATACACAGGGTGCCCGACAGAACCGTTTGGTGATTTCTTTTTCCCTTCCACAAAATGGGTTTCATAAAAATGTCATGGTCACACAGTCAAGGTTGATTCTTGGTTACCCTCTGTAACTTTCTGAGATGGTAAGTATGTCTGGGTGTGGAATGTCCTGTCTTTTTCTTGCACAGCTGTTGGATGGTTTCAAACCAGCCAGATCACAGCCCAGCACAGCCCCTACCCCACTAAGCACTGCTGAAAGGTTACGTGAATACATGCAAAGCACTTAGAACAGCGGAATGATATTGATCCTCTTCCTCTTCATTCTCCTTAAGCTTTTCATTTACCTCAGCATCATCGCCTCATAGCACTTACTTCAGGACATGATTTCAAGATGATGTGTAGAGAACATTTTCTGTTAACTCTAAAACTGAAACTCATCGTCATCAAATCAGTCTTAGCAACTGGATGGGGTCGAATGCAACTGTCCCTGCGAGTTTCTGAAACCGAATGCATTTGCGGGAGTTGTAACCTCATCGTTCTCCCGCACGTGGTTTAGGCCAGTCAATTCATAATCCATTCCACCACCAGGACTGCTTTGGCACCTTATAAGTTTCATTGTTCAGGAAACACATTTGCTGTGCCCAACATCAAATTGCTCCAAAGAACCCCAAACTATCCTTCTTCCTGTGTTTGTCCTACCACAATATGGCAAATCATTACAGAGAAGTGCTCGACAGGCAATGTGTCAATGTTTTCTTCTACCTGATGTTTGAATATTTTTTATTTGGCTCCAGCTTCATCTTTCTTCTCCCTTTCCTCCTTTCGACTCCCAGTACTGTTGCTATACACAGTCCGCCTACAGACCTCGTTGGTTCTGCTGCCCTCAGACTCATTCCTAGGGAAAGCTGATCTCCTCTCACAGCTTTTGGTGACCATACACTGCTGAGAGGAGAAGAGGTCGAGGTCCTCTGAAGAACAGGTTCTATGGGAAACGCCAGGGTTAAATGAAACTTGCCCCATCCCTAAGAAACCTGGTCTTATGTCTGAGGACTCTTCTCAAGAGATCACGCAGAACCACTGCAGGGGAGCTGGAGCGCCTTTGGTGCAACTCACCCTTGAGGGAGTCTGAGAATCTTTCACATGGGCTGAACTGGTTCCCCAGCAATGTGACAACATTCCCAGGGCTAATGCCAAATCACGTGTCTTAGCCTTAGGTTTCCAGCAAGAACTTATAAAACAGCCAAGTGGCTTTGTAAGCATCTGACCCACGCCTACAAAATTTGGGACCGACTCTATGACTAGTGCCATCTAGCCTCGGGGCATCCTATAAAGAACTTTCAGTCCTTAAAAGGCAGGCTTCATTTCTATGCCACCCCAAATATTCAAACTTATAAAGGTGGATAAAAATCAATATTTACTTAAGAGGCGAGGATAAAATTCTGGGTAGTTTTGTAATTTCAAGATGTGGTACAAAGGTGCTCAGGAGATGAATTGCAAATAAAAGAGCAGAAAAGAATTTTCTGAGTGTCATTTTAAAAGCCTTCATGCTAATAAGAGCCAAATTCACCCTCTGATATTTTCAAGTTTGCTGAGTAAATAACTCATAAATTCTCCCATAATGATTGCATGCATGGTACTGGTGTGCCTTCAAGTCTGACCTCTTTTAAAGGTCTGCATTGCGAGTCTGAAGAAGCAGGGTCTGAGCACCAGCCTCTCAGTCAGCTGCTGTGCTTTGCGCTGACCCCACAGGTAGGAGACCTGAGACCGTGCATTTTTTCTGTAGACCAGACGGATATTCCACCTGACATCTGCTGACATGGTGTAATTTCTCTTATTCTTCCCTTTGAGCTTATTACATATGTCCCCCCAGCATATGATAAATAAGAAGACCTGCCAACCAGCCAATGTGACACTAGGGTGCTTCCATATTCATGCTTTCTTGCCCTTCTACTGACTTTATGTCTTGAGGTGTTTGAATATGCAGTACTAAATGAACGTTATAGAGGGGCATGCAGGGGTGGGGCACAGGGTGTAGGGTGTACCCCAGCACCATAATGCCTGCCTCAGTGGCAACATTTAAAGTGTAGTTGGACTTTTTCTTTGGATGGGAAATTGCATGTATTCAAAGCAGCTGTGCTATTTTAATTGTGACATTTCCTCAAGGTAGAATGTTACGTGGAGCTTGTTAAATGCTTTCTCATAGTGAAAATGCGATGAATATGGTTACAGTCCTCATCCTTACTTTCTAAATAGATAATAAAACACTGATATTAAACTGTAATAAAGAAAATGATGAAACTCAAGCCACCGCTTAATAGTCATATGACCAAGCCCATGGAAAACAGTAATTTCACAGATGGAAGGTCAAATTAATTTCAACCAAATGCTTCGATGCCAAAGAGAAGTCTGGAAAGAAAGAGGCCACAATATATTCTCCAAAGATGCTTGTTTTCATTTTCAGTGCCACAGACACCATGTCCTGTTTTTGCTGTAGCCAAGCTGGAGGGCTTTGGAAAGCACGCTTTCACTTCGCTGGGGTGCTTCATGGGCATCAGGGCACAGTGATATTTTCTTTGTTTACTTCCATCCAGGCGCTACTTGTTTCAATTTCAATTTTTGAATGTCTTATTTAGAAAAAAAAACTGAATCTGCTTTTCTCAATTGAAACTATAATAAAAAAGACTCTTCCTTTTTTATTCTTATAGCAGACTACAGAGAGACCTTCCATCATTTGGGCACAAAAGTGAGGAGACACTGGGGAAGGGCGTGCTGAAAAGGACTTCATGGTGGATGAAAAAAAAAATCTCCGTTTTGAAGGAATCCTATTTCCTAGTCCCTCTAACTTCCAATGATCCAATCTGTGAATGGCCCTAAAGGAGTTACACGTGTTACACTTTCAGCTTCAAACCTTCTTCAGAGAGAAACTGTCCTTTCCTTCCCTAAGGAACCCCGGTAGTGTAGTGGTTATGAGTGGTCGGAAGTCCAATCTGAATGGTCGGAAGTTCAAAACCAACAGCAGTTTAGAGAGAGTAAACAGAATTTTATGCATATCACCCTGTAGTCATGATAGATGGTTTGAGGTGCTGCTGCTGAGGTAAATGAAGAGAGCAAGGAGAAGAGGGGGAGGAAGAGTACCAGAATGATTCAGCTGTTCTATGTGAAGCCCATGTATTCACTTACGTAATCTTTCAGCAGTTTTATGCATCAATAGCTATTATTAAAGGAGCCCTGGTGGTACAGTGATTGTGTTGGGCTGCAAGGCATGTTGTTGGCAGTTTGAAACCACTAACAGCTCCACGGGAGAAAGACTGGGTTTTCAACAGTGTAAGGCAAATGCAGGGGAAGTGAGAGAGAGTGGAACACATCCTGGCTCACTAAGCCCCGAGCACGATATTCCTATTCAGAGCAGCCAAAGTACACAGAGGACCACAGGGTCGGCCCACCAAGAAACACAGTGTCCCTCACTGAGCCACAGCGCTATAGGGGACAAACTAGAGACACAGTGTGGGAATGGCACCCAATCTGACCCCACCATCCTGAGGGGAAACACAAAGCGTGGTGTGCAACAGAAGAGCAAGGGGAGTAGAGCAACGAAGTCCCGGGGAATGTGAAAAATAGACTGGGTCCAGGGCATGGCACCCCATCAGACTCAGCCAGAAAATACTCCATAAGGTCAGCAGAAGACCTTGAACTGTTTATAGGCTTTTATTTTCTTTTTGTCCTTTGTTTTATTTGCTGTTGTTTTGTTTTCTTTTATTGCTTTGCCTTGCTCTGTCTTGTTTTTTTGTGTGTGTGTGCTTTTTATTATCTCTGCAAGTCTATCTAGATAAGATAGGCAGGAAAAACTATCTGTAGAAGAAAACAATGGGACTGACTCTTCCAGGGGGCCATAGAAAAGGGGAGATGGAGGGAAGGAAGTGGGTGTTAACAAACCCAGGGACAAAGGAGCAAGAGATCTAAAATCAAAGGTGATGAGGGTGTAGGAGGCCTGGTGGGGCTTTCTCATGGGCATTGTAACCAAGAGGAATTACTGAAACCTAAAGGAAGACTGAACAAACATGTTAGGGGACAAGAGGAAAGTGAAAGAAAAAAGAGAAGAGACCTAGGAGGAAAAGGGAAATTATAGAGCCTAAATACAGGCATGCACATATGTAAATATAATTATATATGAGGATGGGGAAATAGATCTAAGTACATATATTTATAGGTTTAGTATTAAGGTAGCAGATGGACATTGTGCCTTGACTCAAACACACCCTCAACACAAGAACACTTTGTTCTATT
>PVJH01018612.1:0-44709 GCA_004026705.1 Nesogale talazaci | reverse complement strand
ACAAAGCTCAACGCATCGGGAAAGGTCGGCTTTCTCCACTTAGAATGAAATAAAAGTAGTTGTAATAATCAAAACACACTTCCAGGTACTCCATCCCCAGGATCCTTTTAATAGGCTGGCAAGTGGGTGGTATGCTCATCAATGAATGGGAATTACCCGTGATTTCCATCTTAGTTTTGGCCAGCCTGGGAGACAGATGTTCCCTCTGGTATTATATCGGAGATCTGATTACAGACCTAAAAGCAGTGTCTACAGAAGTGACTTTCACCTTTTCCTGATGCAAGGGGGGGGGGGGGGGGAGGCAGTAAGGATACCCGCTCTTTTTCTAGAAGCTACTTAAACAGCTACAAACATCAGTAGCTGATGGGTGGGTGCCCTGGATAGACCATCCACATGCCAGCCACACTTGCCTGGCTCTGTCCAGGGGACCTACAGGCTGAGTGATAGCTAGCTCACTGCCATCAAGTCAATCCCAAATCAGGGCAAAGTAAAACCGCCCTGTGAGTTTCCCAGGCTAACTTCGCAGGAGTAGAAAGCCTCATTTTCCTCTTTCAGGTCAGCTGCTGAGTTCAAACAGCTGACCTTGTGGACAGGGGGCCAAGGTAGATGCCCATGACACACTGGGGAAGCTGGATGCTAAGAGTGAGGCCGCTTTTTCGACATTTCCGAGGCCACTACCCAGACCACCACCACATTCAAGACTCGGAGATGTTGATGGCCCCTCAACCCAGAATTTGATTCCCTGCCTCCCCAGCCATGTGGCCCAGAGGTCGGTCTGTCTCCGTGTTTTTGGTATATTTAAACTGTTTTCGATACGTAAAACAGCTTATACTTGTTTCTCTTTTAAATACCCTCAGAGATAGCATCTCATTTTCGTCTTGGTGAGAGAGAAGAGAACAAGGTTAATCATGATAAGCCCAAGTTAACTGATAATGTGCCTGACCAAGATCACGGGGTTTATCAAAGGGACCGGGCCTGTACTCTAGTCCACCGATCAGATCTTACAGGCCTGATGGTCTCTAAGTTGCCTGTTCCTGAATGAGGGTTCAGGCTTGTTTAAAGAGAGTGCAGATATGGCAAGAAAAATAAATCGGGGTTGGAGGGAGTGTGGGCCTCAAACTTCTAGCTTCGACCCAACCCTGACCTGGCTTGCCAGGTGTGTGCTACCTCATGCCGGACTCCAGCTATTTATTTGACAGCCTGCAAACACCAGAAGGGTGTGCGTGCTCCGAAGTCAGCGGCAGTAGCCTTGCTGGGCGCTAGGGGGGGCGACCGGTCCCTTCCCCGGACGGGGCGGGGCGCAGAGCGCAGTTCTCGGCGCAGGCTGTTGGGGGTGTGGAGCTGAAGAGCAGGAAGCGGAGGGAAGGCACGTCCACCATCCAAGTCCTCCCTGCTCGGCGGCGGCGGGCCGCGGCGAGTTAAAAAGGGGCGCCCCCCACCTCTAAAAGAGGGAAGGGGCTTAAAGTGCATTCCAGAACCAAGTTGTACCTGAGCGAGGGCGCTCGGTGGGCAGCCGAACCCCACTTCCCAGGAATACGGGAAAGGCAGGCCGAACAAACAGTGGACGGACAAGACGTGGCTTCCGTGCCGGGGCGACTCTCCCAGCCATCCCTTGCAACTCCCCCGCCCGGGAAGCTCCGCGCCTTTGGCCCGGGCCCAAGGTCTTGTGATGTGATTAGGAAAGCCAGTGCCTTGTCCTCAGACGCTCAGCCTGGTCCGGCCGCCCCGGCGCTCGAGTCCTGTTTACTGCAGATTGGGCGGGGAGGGGGGCGGAGAAAGGCGCCCGGCTCCCCCGGGGAAGACCGCTACCGCGGCCGGCCTCGTGGCCTCGCCCGCCCCCGGCCGGCCGCGACTCCACGTGCCAGGGCTGGAGCGGCCAGCCTCGGGGCTCCGGGCTAGACCCTCCGCCCCCCGCCGCGGGCGCGCGGACGGACGGTTCCAATAGCGGTGCGTTTCGCAATTCCCGCGGCCGGTCCCAAACCAGGGGTGAGACATAAAACGCTCCAACACAGGATCGGGCGAAGGAGGACACGTCTGGAGCCGCAGGAGCCCAGTTACGTTGCACGCGCTGGGGCTTTCCGCCCCAAGGCCCAACACGCGGGGAGCCGTTTCTTCCCGCACCCACCCTGGAGCACCCAGCGAGCTCACCACGCCGCCCGGCGCGCCCCGGCCGCCTGCCCCGCCCCAAGGCCGCTCTACTCCCCTCCCCCAGAGGGAAAAAAAAATTGGCGGCGACCAATGGGAGGCCGGGAAGGAGCCTGACGTCCGCCAGCCGGCGGGCGGCGTTGCCTGGAGACCCCGGCCGGGTCAGCGTTCTGTCCCCTCCCCCGGCGCGCCCTTCGCCGCTGCCGCGCTCCGAGCTCTATATAGGGCGCGCGCTCGGCGGCCGCGGAGTTTTCACCAGTCCGCGAGCTGCCGTCGGCTCCGCGCGGGGGGGCGGGCCGGGCACCCCGGGAGCGCGGAGGAGCGCTCTTTGCTGCTCTCAACTTTCCCCCCATTCCGCACTCCAGGGCATTGGAGCCGGTCCACGCTGCTTCCCTTTCCTCTCTTCCAGCTGCCCAGCAAACTTTTCGGCCCCACCTCCGCCCCTCTCCCGTTATTCGTCGTGGCTCAAGCCCGGCCGCGCCGCCTCGAGGGCTTCTCCGGACCCGTCTGCCCCCAGCTCCCACCATTACCGGATCCAGAACCATGTCGACCACACTTCTCTCGGCCTTCTACGATGTCGACTTCTTGTGCAAGGTACGCGGGGGAGCTGGGTCAAGGGAGAGCCGGCAGGAAGCCCGGGTTGCTTTCAGACTCGGCTTCCTTTTCGGCGGCTCTGGGGGACGCCCTCCCCACCTTGCGTTTTCCAGCCGGGAGAAATCCCGGAGTTTTCCGGAGTGTGCGCTCGCCAACCCCGGGAGCGGGGAGAGAAAGGAACCGGGGAGGGAGGAAGCCAAGAAGGGGGGAACCCAGCTAGCTGATCCGTTTCTCCGCAGCCGAGCCGCGGCCACGCCGCGCGGGGCTTCCCGGCCCCGGTATGCGCCGCCCATCCCGGCGGCCCATGAGCGAGGGTCACATGTCGAAACCGTGCCCAGCCCGCGGTGGGCGCCCTTCGCTGTCCGCCTCCTCCCTGCGCAAACTGGCTGCTGGTGTCGGGGGGCGGACGGGGGGGGGGTGGTTTGAAATCTGCCAAGGAAACCCAATTCTCCAGGCTGGAAGGGAACTCCGCGGTTCGCCCCAACTCGCCCGTGCCGTTTGGTTCACCCCTCCCCTGCGCCCCTCCCTTTGGCAGACGGAGAAATCCCTGGCCAACCTCAATCTGAACAGCATGCTGGACAAGAAGGCGGTGGGGTCGCCCGTAGCCGCTGCCCCCAGCTCGCCCTTCGCGCCGGGCTTCCTCCGACGGCACTCGGCCAGCAACCTGCACGCGCTCGCCCACCCCGCGCCCAGCCCCAGCAGCTGCTCGCCCAAGTTCCAGGGCGCCGTGAACGGCGGCAGCTGTGGCGGCGGCGCTGCGGCCGGCGGCCCGGCCTCCTACGGCCCCCTGAAGGAGCCGTCGGGAGGCGGCGGCACGGTCCTGCTCAGCAAGGAGAACAAATTCCGGGACCGCTCCTTCAGCGAGAACGGGGAGCGCAGCCAGCACCTCCTGCACCTGCAGCAGCAGCAGCAGCAGCAGCAGAAGGGCGGCGGCGGGGGCTCGCAGATCAACTCCACGCGCTACAAGACAGAGCTGTGCCGGCCCTTCGAGGAGAGCGGCACGTGCAAGTACGGCGAGAAGTGCCAGTTCGCGCACGGCTTCCACGAGCTGCGCAGCCTGACGCGGCACCCCAAGTACAAGACGGAGCTGTGCCGCACCTTCCACACCATCGGCTTCTGCCCCTACGGGCCGCGCTGCCACTTCATCCACAACGCCGACGAGCGGCGGCCCGCGCCGTCGGGGGGCGCCTCCGGGGACCTGCGGGCCTTCAGTCCGCGCGACGCGCTGCACCTGGGCTTCGCGCCCGCCCCCCGCGAGCCGCGGCCCAAGCTCCATCACAGCCTCAGCTTCTCGGGCTTCCCCTCGGGCCACCACCAGCCCCCGGGGGGCCTGGAGTCGCCGCTGCTGCTCGACAGCCCCACGTCGCGCACGCCGCCGCCGCCCTCCTGCTCCTCGGCCTCGTCCTGCTCCTCGTCGGCCTCGTCCTGCTCCTCGGCCTCCACGCCCTCGGGCGGCCCGGCCTGCTGCGCCTCGGCGGCGGCGGCGGCGGCCGCGCTGCTCTACGGGGCCGGGGGCGCCGAGGACCTGTTGGCCCCAGGCTCCCAGTGCGCCGCCTGCTCGGCGGCCTCGTGCGCCAACAACGCCTTCGCTTTCGGCCCGGAGCTGAGCAGCCTGATCACGCCCTTGGCCATCCAGACGCACAGCTTCGCCGCCGTGGCCGCCGCCTACTATCGCAGCCAGCAGCAGCAGCAGCAGCAGCAGGGCCTGGCGCCCCCCGCGCAGCCCCCGGCGCCCAGCGCGCCCCTCCCCGCCAGCGCCGCCTCGCCGCCCTTCGGCTTCCAGCTGCCGCCCCGCCTGTCCGAGTCGCCGGTGTTCGACGCGCCCCCCAGCCCCCCGGACTCGCTGTCGGACCGCGACAGCTACCTGAGCGGCTCGCTGAGCTCGGGCAGCCTCAGCGGCTCCGAGTCCCCCAGCCTCGACCCCGGCCGGCGGCTGCCCATCTTCAGCCGCCTCTCCATCTCCGACGACTGAGTCAAGAGGGCGCCAGCGAGGAGAGGAGGGGCGTGGGGGGCAGCCAGGCCTCGGATCGGGGAGGAGGAGGAGGGGGCTGCTGGAAGGCGCCCCTGGAAACGCGGACCGACCCCCGCTGCGGGGGAGGATGGAGACTGCAGGTCGGCGGCGGGGAGGGGGGGGGAACTCCACCCCTCCCCTTTCGGTTTCCTCTCTTTTTTTGTTGTTGCTTTTTTTTAATTGTTATTTTTATTATTATTCAGAAGTCGCATTCTTGTTGAGCAAAAAAAAAAAAAAAAAAGGCCAACGAACATTTTCGTATCGATGAACAAACATACTCACAACGCGGCAGTTGTGATGCGAATAGAACAAAACCAAACACTTGAACCATTTGTCGGGCTCGGATGTTTGGGACTTTAGGGAGAAGAAACAAAACAAAACAAAACCAAGCCAGCACCAGCAGCTACCAACCACCATTCCATCTCGTAACTTGAAAAGCGTAGTCACAGTCCAGATGCGGAACTCAGTCTTGAGGAGGGGGGAGGGGTTCCCCAGTGTTGGTCTCAGATCCGTGTCAACAAACCAGCCAGCCCCACCGCCTTACTAAACCTCCTTAAGCTTCTAGAACCCAATATTCTGCCAAGAATATGCCTTGATAGTCGCCCTCGGCCTTAACGTTTGTTTTTTTTTATATATATATTATATATATAAAAAGTTTATATAGCTAAGAAACTGTTGCATTCCAAAGTCTCAGACCGGTTTCATTCGCCCGGACGTTTCCTTCAGAACCATCCTGCCAGCTCTCCGGCAGCCTTGGACAGAGCTTAGTTGTGATTGTTGGGGAGTAACTGCTGATTTTTTTTTTTTTAGCTGTTTTGAGCTGATTCGCACCACTGCACCACAACTCAATATGAAAAACTATTTAACTTATTTATTATCTTGTGAAAAGTATACAATGGAAATTTGTTCATACTGTATTTATCAAGTATGATGAAAAGCAATAGATATATATTCTTTTATTATGTTAAATTATGATTGCCATTATTAATCGGCAAAATGTGGAGTGTATGTTCTTTTCACAGTAATATATGCCTTTTGTAACTTCACTTGGTTATTTTATTGTAAATGAGTAAAAAAAAATCTTAATTTAAGAGATTGTATGTAATATTTATTTCATTAATTTCTTTCCTTGTTTACGTAAATTTTGAAAGATTGCCTGATTTCTTTACAGAAATCTATCTCGATGCTGTGGAAGTAGTTTGAAGAATACCTTAATGAGTTTTCTTGGAATGTATAATGGTTGTAGCCCATCCAACTTTAAAGGAAAAACAATGGCCACGCAGTTTGCAATCAGACTGAGAAGTGGCATACTTTTCCAACTTCAACTTGACAAATTAGCAAGTATGTTTGTTTGTTTGCTTGCTTGTTTCACCAGCTCTACTGTGACATACTGAGTATAAATACATGTAGCAATAATTGGGGGGGAGGGTGTTCGTCTCACGTCTCACAGTGCCTTCGGAAGGGCCAGAACTTGCCTTAACTCTTTCTCGACCAAATAAGTATTGTTCCTAGTGCTTGAGAGAATTTGAATGTAGGATGGGTTCAACTGCACAAACGGAAAAGATTTTACCACTTTTTTTACATAGATATAAAGTGAAGAGGCCGCCTCTTAATGCTGAAAACATGTTATATAGATAGTACATGACTATGCCTTGTTTAATTACAGAAAATCCCAAAACTTGTACTATTTTTTTTCCTTGTAGAAAGACAGGAGTACCTTGCAGGTGTTCCTGGACAGTGGATGAATGAACTGTAGTTTATTAGTTCGTACGTAGGTACCGTACCGTTGGAGCACTATGTATGTATGTATGTACTCTGGACTACTTTTGACAGAAGTAGGTTTTTTGAATGTAACAAGACAAGTCAACTTGAGTTGTAATATATTTTGGGGAATCAGTTCACTACAAATTGTGACTGTAAACATTGTACTGTAAATGTTTTGTAGTTTCCCCCCAATAAAATTTTTGGGAAAAAAAAAAAAAGCTGTGACACTCACATTCTTTTTAAGCAAAACTACATACATAACTAGCTCCCCAGCGTCCCATTGCCTGGCCTGTCCTGCGTCTGTGGTCCCACTCACCCCCGTAGGTATTTTGTACCAAGTTCTGGTAGCTGGAAGAGTGACATGTGGACTGTCAAGGGCAGGCACTAGCTGGCTGCTCCCCTTGGTAATAAGATGCACCCCAGGGCTGGCTTGTGGGCGGCCTAGAGGGGTGTGGCGGGCTGTGAGTCACCCAGCGGGTCACGTGGCTGGGGAGGCAGCTGAAGGTCCCATTTTTCACTGGGAACAACTGCTCCCAGTAGGAGGGGCCTCCGGGAGCCTGTGGCCTGCAGTGCTGGGACACTTCTGATTCGTGGAAAGAGCCGGCGTTTAGCGTGGACTTTGGAAACGCTGGCGGGGAAGGGAAGGAAGATTAAACAGGTTAAACTTATATCCGAGTGATGTTTACGCAGACGACTTCCTCTGGGAGTGAGCACACACAAGTGTGTGTTGGGCGGGGCGGATGGTGTGTGTGCTTTAAGGCAGTCTGCAAGTGGCCAGCAAGCAAATCCAGCCCAGGCCTAGAACACAAAGGCAGGGGGAAACCCCGCCTTGCTTTGCGTCCTCTTAAACTGTTGACTTTCATTTTGTATGAAGAGGCTACTTGCCCTCCCCCAAACCAAAAACTATTGACGGAACTGCCCCACTGTGGGTTTCCACCTTTTTCTCCCTGCGGAGCTGCTGCTGGTTTCAAACTGCTGACCTTGTGGGAAGCAGCCTGAAAACAGCCCCTCTAAAAAGTTACAGCCAGGTGCACAACTCCATCCATGTCTGCCTCCCACGTAACGTACAGTTCTGACACGTTTTCCCAAGTAGGTTAGAGATTCAGCAGCGTTTCTAGGTTGGTTGGTTTTTTTCATCTGCAACAGCTGGGCTCTGTCAACCCCGGCTGCATCCCCTCTCTCTGGGCCTGCCTCAGCCGGGGTCTCCCGTGACTCACAGCTGAGCCCCCGCAGGCCTACGGGGCAGACTGGTGGATCCGCCAGGCCTGGAGCAGCTGTTTCACGTTAGCGGTGATTGCACTGGTGTTAACTGGAGCATTTTGGTGCTTGGCACACGCTGCCAAAAGGGACTGGGGAACGGTTTCAAAGTTCTCCCAGATGCCGGGCCCCTGGCTGAGAGCCTCGGCGGTGGGGGCAGGGGAGCCAGAGGCCAAGGAGGGCTGGGGCAGCCACAGACCCCGCAGGCTCCCTGGCCGCCTCGCCATAAAGAATGTGCAATGGGGAGGAAAAGTCTACAATGTGGAGCTATTTAGGCCAAGCTGCATTTCAAAGGCCCTGTTTCCACTTCCATTCCAAGACTTCTTTTTCTAAACAAGTACTTTTGATCAGCTGGAATGTTTAACTTCTTTTTGGGGTGAGCCGCATTCATTTTAAAAAATTAGTTCGTTTGAAAGCCCAACTGCTAGGATCTGAAGTTTTGGATTTTAGACCCAGTGGACCGTGGACAGTGGAGGGGGTTGGGGGGTTGTCATTCAAAAATCTCCTCTCCCTGCAGATCAATGGAGGGTCCGGAGGTCACTGTCTCTGCAGAGGCTGGAATTAAGAGCACGCCACGCTCTGGGCTGCTGCTGGCTTTGCTCTCGGCAAATGTTTTCTTGTCGATGAAGGGAAATAAAAGTAGAAATTGCATGTAAGGACAAGTGGAGGTTTGGGGCGTGGAACTAAAACTGACTCGGGCTCCAAGGCGGAATTGTACTCAAGATAAAATTCTTTTGCAGTCACTTGTGAAAATACAGCCGGAATGTGATGGTATTTAGACGGTCTTTATAGGGTCATTTCCACGGCAGTTGGAAGGCTGACGTCCCGAGGTGTGGGTTGCCACCTTCTAAATTCAGAGAAAGGCTGCCTGCACCATGTCTGCTTTGTCCAGCCCTCCCGTTGGATCTGTCCTGGGTGTGGAAAAGAAACACACCATTAAGAAGGCTTTGCCTGCCCTTGAGAATAGATGGAGGATTGTGAGCCCTGTAGAGGGCGGCCCCTGGGCAAGGGGGCCAACGTGGGTGCATTCCCTTAGCCAGCCACACTCAAGCTCAAGGTTAAACGTGGTCTGGGGTGGGGTGTGTGTGTGTGTAGGACGTCCTCTCGGAACCCCTCCCCCCCACCAGTGTGGATGAGTGCAGAGGACCCCACGAGTCCGCCCTTGAACCTGGCCTTGGGAACTATCCTAGGTGCTCCCCTTCTTCGGTTTGGCGGTGATGACGACGGGAGTGACTGCGGCTGTATCTCTGGGCCGTGGTGTTTTGGGGGGGGGAAAAAATGTTAAACCGGAAGTTAGTTCTGCACCTCCCTGGCCCGGTGAGGGAGGGTCTGCCACAGGACGGCGGCTGGGCAGGGCTTACCGTCCAGTCAGAGGCCGCTCTGACCCCATTGAATTCTCTCTCTCTGCTCCCAGGATGTGCAGGGCCCGGACTCCCCAGGCAGTGCAGTGTGTGCGCGCGCGCGCGGCGGGCAAGGCCGGGTAGGGAGGGAGGGAGGGCTGAAGGGAGAGCCAGGGCGGAGCCAGGGCCTGGCAGCCGGGCAGGTCTTCCCCGGGCACCGCTGCCGAGGTGGGAGGAGGCAGGGTGCGGCCTCCGGAAGCCCAGCACCTCCGGGCCCACCAAGAAGGCGTACGCGTGTGTGTCCCAGGGTTCGCTTGTGGGTGCACGGGAATGGGTCTGTAGGGCTGGGGTGGTGGTGAGGATCTGTGCCCAGGCCTGTTGGTGGGTGTCGCTGTGTGTAGGCTCCGTGAGTGGCATTGTTGTGGGGGTCCTTCGGTTGTGACTGCTGTGGGGCGTGTGCATTTGGGGGCTTGTATGTGGGGGGGTGTGGGGGGGTTGGGGGGGCTGTGTCTGTGTTAGGTATAGACGTATGGCGGTTGTGGATTGAGGGTTGCCGTGACTGCGCCAGCTGCTGCTGTGTGAATAGGAGGATGAGAGTGGAGGTGTTGCTGTTTGGGGGGGGGGGGTCTGCCTGTGTTCGTGTCTGGGGTGGGGATTGTGCCTGTAGAGGTGTGAGCTTAGGTCTCTGGGTATTGGGAGGGGTTTGGGTATGTGTAGCTGTGGTGTGGGTAGGTTGGTTTGGTTTTCAGCAGACAGCTTTCAAGTTTGAATGCTGCTTTCAAAACCCGGAAATGGAGGCCAGGCTGTCACCCACTTCCTGGAGTGCTGTAGACAGGACTGGGTTCCAGGGGGCCGGGCGCCCAGGTCTACTGGGGCCCCCCAGACTCACTGTCATAGTTGGTCACACCTGCCAAAGACAGGCGAGACCGATCACGGGTTGTGTGGACATTTTTAGAAAGAATTTTCCGGGTGAAGGGGGAGGGCAAACTTTCATTTTCAGCGGGGCAGAAATAGCTCTGTGGGAGAGGAGTTCTTTTGCCCTCTGGGGTGAGAGGCGGCTCTGAAATCCAAGGAGAGATTTTAAGGATTTGAGACAGACAAGAAAACTCCTGAGCTCGCTGAAACCGAGTTTAAAATATTTTGCTAAAAATAAGCCTTGTTTTCTTTGTGGATTCCTCTGGCAGGCTGCCCTCCAGTTAGGGTGCTTAGCTGGCCTGGGAAGCCGGGCGGAATTTTTAAAAAAGCGAGTGTTTCCCAGCTGTGGCCTTGGAAAGTTCTCTGTTTTCCATTTATTAAAGTCCTAGTTTCCGGCTAATTAAAATTATTCTCAAATAAAACTCCATGGCCCAGCGATATTTGATGAAACACAGAATTCCCGGTGACCCCTCTGCAGGGGGTCCGCTAGCTGGGGACTGCAGGAGCCCGCTCCACTGGGCCCCAGAGGGTGTTTTAGGGGGGTTGGGGAGCAGACCTTTGAAATGCAGGCCCCAAGACCTTGCTTAGGAAGCCACGCCCTATGACTTAGTTTGCAAAAGGCCAGGCTCTGAGCCTCTGACTAGGTGAACAGGGCCAGCCTGTGTTTTCCCTTCCACCACCAGTCATCCTGCATCTCTGGTGGCAAACCCTTGGCCAGTGCCCCTTGAAAGGCTGAAGGTTTGCCCTTCCCAGAGGCGCCTGGAAGAAAAGCCTGAGCATCGCCTTCCAAAGCATCAACCACAGTGAATCCTGTGGCCCATCCAGGCAGCTCCGACACCCCCCATGGGTCTTTTTTAAAGGCCTGGACATAAAGGATCAGTTATCAGGCTTCAAAGAACTAAAAACTACAACACTGTGTGCCCACCTTCCTGATATGATCGCTGATGACAATGTGTGCATAAGCAACAGTGGTGAGGTAAGCAGATGGTGTCCGGCTATTAGAAGATACAGTGTCTGGGGTCTTAAAGGCCTGAAAGTAAATAAGTGGCCATCTAGCTCAGAAGAACAAAGCCCACATGGAAGAAGCACACCAGCCTGTGTGACCATGAGGTATCGAAGGGATCCGGTATCAGGCATCAAAGAACTAAAAATTATATCATTATAAATGAGGGAGAGTACAGATTGGGGACCTAACGCCTATCAATAGGTGAAGCGACATCCCTTTACAGAGGGGTCTCCAGGGAGAAGATGAGCCAGTCAGGGTACAGTGGAGCCACAATGTAATATGCAACTTTTCTCTTGTTCTTAAATAGTTCCTCCCCGCCTCCCACTATCATGATCCCAATTCTTACAAATCCGGCTAGACCAGGGAATGTACATTGGTATGGATAGGAGCTGGAAACATGGGGAATCCAGGACGGATGATCCCCTCGGGACCAGTGGTGAGAGTGGTGATACTGGGAGGATGAAGGAAAGGGAGTAGAGAGGGGGAACCAATTGCAGGGATGTACATGTGACCTCCCTGGGGTAAGGACAGTAGGGAAGTGGGTGAAGGGACATATCAGACAGTGTACGATATCACAAAATATTGATAACTTGTAAATTATTAAGGGGGGTGGAGGTGGGGAGGGAGGGGAAATATGGGGAGCTGATGCCAAGGGCCTAGATAGAGGGAGGATGTTTCCAGAATGATGACAGCAACAAGTGTACAAATGTGGTCTGCATACAATGGAGGGATGTATTGATCGTGATAACAGTTGTATGAGCCCCCAATAAAATGATTTGGAAAAAAAAAAAAAGGCCCGGACAAATGGAAGGTAAGGATGGTGGGATTTGTCCAAAAGCTTTTTGAAGCGCCAGTCTTGGAAATGTACAGGGGCAGGCCTACCCTGCCCCGCAGGGTCACTGGGGTCAGCACTGTCCCATTGGCTGTGAGTTTGGGTTTGGGGGTTCGATGTGAGTTCCCCAGAGGCTGATTCTGCTGGCCGCAGTTGGTATCAGACCTGGTTGATTCTCCCTGACCTGGCTACTCCCGAGGCGACTGTCCAATGGGGCCCAAGGGGAAGGGGCTTTCTTGAGCCACTGCAGTGCGGCGCCCAGGCCTGTGCTCCTGGGTCAGAGTTGAGTGGAACTCGGCCGATGCCACAAGACCGATCTGTCGTGTTGATGGCGGCCGGAGAACCGGATGGCTGGAGGCCCCGGGTTGGGGGTGGCAGATACCCACATCTGCCAGTGCCCAGAGACCCAACCTAGACAGGAAACGGGCAGGACACTGGGGCTATGGAATGCTGGTGCCGGGGTGGCGGAGGGGAGTTGACAACTCTCATCCCTGCCTTCCTGGAGACAAAACAGCTCAAGGAGGGAGCCGACATTCATAAAATCGTTAAAAAAAAAAATCTCTTTGGGGCTGAGCCGCAGTGGCGTAGTGGTTGTGCGCGGGACTGCGGCCCACTGGGAAGGAGGTTCAATTCCAGCAGTGGGGCTGGGCCTCCTGCTCCCACCACCGGAGAGCAGTGATGCCCCCCCCTCACCCCCAAAAAAAATCTCTTTGGGAAAAGATTAGACAGTTCCTAAAACATTGATGCGGGGGACCAGGGGTACCCTTCGCCATCCTTGGATCCCCCCCTTACACAGGAAGTTGGAAGACTAGCGGGGCATGCTTCTATTCAGACCCCCAAGGCGGGTGGGTCCAAACTAGGCCAGGTGGGCTGAATTCAGCCAATGGAGTCAACCAATACCTTCGACCACGCCTCCCAGCCGAAGGCCCCACATAGCAGACCGTCTTGCCCACCAGCCTGTGGACTGCTTCTCCGTCCCCCTCGGCCATGCTGCCGTCACTCTGACTCGGGCCACCAGGTGTGGGGGTGCCATCCCGCCAGGCGGCCTGTGTTCAGTGACAGTAAAACCTGAAACTTCTTCTGTCCTTTGTAAAAACCCACATGGTTCACAAGCCAGGCTCTGGCCCGAAATCTTCCTCAAGGGAAGCCAAGAACCGTGGGATTTCCCACCGGAGAAATTGAACGAGAACACAACGATCCCCCTCCGAGGTGTGCACCCAAAGGAATGAGAAAGCAGTGGGTGGGAGATATGAAAATAACCATCATTTATCAGGGGGGCCTGGGGGCGGGGGATGGGGGTGGGAAGGGAGGGGCAAAAAGAGGAGCTGATACCAAGGGCTCAATAGAAAGTAAATGTTTAGAAAATAATGATGGCTGCCTATGGACAAATATGCTTGATGCAATGGATGTGTGGGTTATGAGCTGTAAGAGCCCCCGAGAAAATGATTTCTTAATAAAAGAATGAATACCCTGTTCACGCCAAACCAGAGAAGTAAATGTTCACAGCAGCCTTCGGAAGAGCCAGAAAGTGGAAGCAGCCCCAGTGCCACCAACTGATGACGACAGGCTACACAGACGTAAGAACAGGAGTACTGGAAGGAGGTCATCGCAGTGGAAAGAACTGGCACTGGAGGGTCAGCCGCTCCGCTGCCCCCAGCGCACCTCCCCCCACTTCTGTGCTGGGTGATCTTGAGCACCTGGTAGCCCCTTTGAGCCTCAGTTTCTTCATTTGAGCAGAAGTGGAGTATGTCATTGCTACTGCCACCGCTACCATGGATGAGAAGGAATGCCATGGGGACAGTGTTCCAGTCCTGTTGTGCAGCCACGCCCTCTCCCCCCCAGCCCCTGCCCAGGACCCTCCAGGCGGCCATAGCGGTGTGGTAAAGACTAAGGGCCACTGAATGTGAAGTTTCAATTAGGCAAGCAGGCTTTACATATGTTAATGAGGATCCTGAGAACAAGCCAAGAGAGAAGTGGTGACCTCCTTTTCCATAGATTAGGGGTCATGCTGGAGCCGAATTCAAACCCCTTCCGGGCACACACAGCCTCCACCCCCCCACCCCGCTTCTGACTGCACTCTAGGGACCTCCTCCATTCCCTTGTTTACAGAGTGCAGCTCTCTGGGAAGCTAAGGGTTTCCCATGAGTGTTCTGGGCCCTGCTTCAGTGTGTGCTTTTAAAACGATCTGATTGAAATCACTCTTCGCTCAAATGCTCACTCAGAAGAAAATCTAAACACCTGACAACCCATCTACCAGCCCCTGCAGGACATGCTCCCACCTCCTCCCCTTCCTGGCCTAACGCAGCTTTCTGACCTCAACTTCCTCCTGCCCATCCCACTCCAAGCCTCCCCAATGGTCCTTAATCTGGGCTGACTCCCTGCCCCAGGGCCTTTGCACATGCTTATCTGCCAAACTCTTCCACAAGGCTCTCCTTTAAATAAATTCCTGATAAGCCGTTTCCTTGGGAGAGGGGAGGGTCGCCCAACACCTCCCTCTGCTCCAGCAGCTTTGTTTGGTTTTCCCCACCCCCCAAGGATTTGTAACTCTCCCATCTATGTAAAGATATTTTAATGTATACATGAGCCTTTGCCCCATAAGGGCAGGGATTCTCCACGGAAAGCAATGAAGGAATTAAAGGCAGGAGTAAGAGAAGGGACTGGGCTTTCTGCTTTCATCAACGTTAGTCCTGGCCTCAGACCTGTCCTCTCCCTTGCCCACCCAGGCCAGTCACCATCACGTCCTCGGCAGCTTGGTGTTGTCTGGCCTGTAAGATCCTTCACGGCAGGCAGAGGATATGTGTGAGATCATGTGTGTGATTGTGCATATATATATCTGGGTGTACGAGTAGGCATTCAAGCTGCGTTTGTGTGTGTGTGTGTGTGTGTGTGTGAGAGAGAGAGAGAGAGAAAGAAAGAGAGAGAGGGAGAGGGAGAGAGAGACGGTTATGTCGTCGTTATGTAATGGAGGCACTCCCAGGGGCCAACAAACCGCAGTGGTGTAACCGCCCGGCCACCACTGAAGAGAAAGGAGGAAAAATGTAAACACTGTGGGAACCCCACCCCCTATTCCCCCATAGGGGGATCATCCGGTCCTCTAGTCCAGTTGCCTCACCTCTAGAACCCGGCTGCAAGGAGCAGGGACACGGGGGCAAGGGCACAGTTTCGAAGTCCCTGATCACAAATCTGTCTGTGCCCGCAGTGTCCACAGCTGTTGACCAGGTCAAAGGCTCAGGGCGAGGACTCGGAGGACGCAGACAAGGGTGGGTCTGCAGTGGTTTCCCCCAGTCAGCCGTTGGCCGGGCAGCCCCCACCAGTGAAGCAAGCTGCCCTCTTCCCTCTGAAGCTTTTGAAAGCTTTCTGTGTCCCAGAAGTGCCTGCTGGCTTCAACTCTCAATGTACCAGTATAGACCTCAGAGCTTACCTGGCCACCACCACAAGTCTCTCTCTCTCTCTCTCTCCCCCACACACCTCTTCCAGGCCTTCACCCCCTGCAATACCCTCCATTTCTGGTGTCTCCCAGCCCCTCGGCCCTTCCTCTGAGCAGGCCTGAGGCTCTTTCCCAGGTGCCTCCAGGCCAGGCCCCTCTTCGCCCAATTCCGCACACCTGGGCGCGGCGGTCCCTCTGCTTGTTCATCTCAACACGAAGGGGCACAACCTGCGGAGCAAAGGAGTCTGCCGGGCTCCTAGGGAGGCCCCAGCTCCATCTACTGCTCCCCACCTGCCCAGCACCCACAGGTGCTCCAAGGGCGGGGGTGACAGGGAGTCGGTGCCTGCGTATTAAAATATGGGCTTCTTGTCCCACAGAGTCCATGGTAGCGTGTGTGTGGGAGTTCACACCCCAAAACTCAAGCCAAACTCCCTGCCATCAAGTGGAGGCTGATACCTAGCAGGACAGAGCAGAACCTCCCTTGCGGGTTTCTGGGCCTCTCACTCTGCCTGTTTTCCCTCATTGTTTATTATTGTTTTTTTCTTTGTCTTTTTCTTTCTTTCTTTTTTTTTTTAAAGGCATCACTGCCCTCAGGTGGTGGGAGTAGGAGGCCCAGCCTTTGCTCCTGGGAGCCAGAATTGAACCTCCAACCCAGTGGGTCGCAGTCCTGCGCACAACCACTACGCCACCAGGGCTCAGCCCTGTATCAAGCATATTTGTACACATGTTGCCATCTTCATTTCCAAGTATTTTCTACTTGAGCCCCTGATAGAAGTTCCTCTTTCCCCCTCCCCCCCTTTTTAAAATGTATCACTTTATTGGGGGCTCATACAACTCCCATCACGATCCATACATACGTCAAATTGTACGCAGGCCACATTTGCATCATCACTTGTTGCCATCATCACTCTCAAAACATCCTCCCTCCACTTAGGCCCCCAGTACCAGCTCCCCATATTTCCCTCCCTCCCCACTCCTCCGTGAACCCTGAATAACTTACAAATTGGTATTACTTTTTATCCACTCTTTTCCTTCTTCCAGCACCTTCTGAAGTGGTGTGTGCATAAAGTGTTCAGATTCCAAGTAGGACGGTCTTGCGCACTGCAGGGCTGTGGACCGGAGATGGCGGGGTGGGTCTATGTCTCACAGTGGCATACAGGGCTGGGTCACCTACTGAATTCACCGGGGGCAGCTACTGGCCTGCAGCAGGGCAAGTCAGACAGCGCATGATCTCTCAGGTCCCCAAAGTGGCCTGTGCCGTGAGGAAAGCCTCTCCTCATCCCGAGACTCTCGATGTCTTCGTTCATAATGCCACGCGGGACTGCCTGCAGGGCTTGGAGGAACCCAATCATCAGAAGAGGGATTGACTAGCATGGAATAGCGACATGAAGTGTGTGTGTGGGGGGGGGGGGGGGGGGGGGGATGAGGTGACGTTTGTGTCTGATTTTCCTACTGGTATAAATCCACAGATGATAATGGCACCTGATAGAATTCAAATAACAGCATGATAGTTGAATGAAGGCTTCCGAGAGCCCGTGTCTTCAGCTCCACCATGCAGACATGTCCGTCCCGAGAACCCACGAGCGGAATTCTTGGGGCAGCACGGCTTGCTCCAGTACAGTGCTGGATTGAACCTTGCCAAGTTCAGCCTCTGAGACTCCTTTTTTTCTTTTCTATTTTTCTCACCCCTCTTTTTCTACGACTCCATAACTGGCTTAGAGACACTCCCTTTGAATTTCCTGCAAACAGAATCCTAACTTGGTTCTGGGCAGCAACACGCCCGAGCTTCACCAGGCATGGTAACTCGTCTTGGCCGAGCATGGCATGAAAGTTCCTCTTCACTGTTGACTCATCTGCCAGCGTCTGGGCAGTCATGGCCCAATGATGACTGATTCCCCCACTCTGCCCGCCGAGACAAAGGGAGGAGACTTCTGAAATTTAGCACGCGGGCGGGCAGGCACGCGCGCACGCACACACACACACACACACACACACACACTTTCTACTTTACAGCCTGTCAGCTAGACAAATTTGGGGACAGAAGAGCCAGAGCAATTTAAAAGTTATTCAAGAGCCATAAGTATATATATATATTTTTTTTTGGGGGGGGGCATCACTGCTCTCGGTGGTGGGAGTAGGAGGCCCAGCCCCACTGCTGGAATTAAACCTCCGTCCCAGTGGGCCGCAGTCCCGCGCACGACCACTATGCCACTGGGGCTCAGCCCAATTTTTTCTTTCTTTTTCTTAAGTATATTTTATAACCAAGTGAAATCACCCCTATCTGAATCTTCTCCTTTAAGTTCTTTGCATTTCACTTCAGAGCCACATGTGTGCGCCGGACAAGCTGTGCAGAACTTACCCACCAGCCCCAGTTTGTCGATCTGCGCTAACACAGATCCTGCCACTGCACTGTTTTACAGGACAGGGCTGACTGTGATAGTGACAGCAGCTGGTGTCAATTTGGGACTTGAGAGGATCGAGAGTGAAGGGGTGGAGTCTGGCCTGTCAATCCAGAGATAGCCAAGGAAACCTCTGCGTGGGCTTGGCCTTCTGAGGATTCTGGGAACTGCTCGATTTTCCTCCTTGGAGACAGGAGACACTTCTCTCTCTCGGCTCACTGCCTGGGAGGCACTGCAGCTGACAAGAAACATGGAACTCCCTAGTGCCCTGAGCTGGAGAAGCCGCATGGACCTGCCCGGATGCAACCAGCCCTCTGACACCAGAGGAGCCACGTGGAGACCCTGCCGGCACTGAGGTGCTGACACAACGCCGCTGGATCCTAAGATGTTCCACCCACTGGCCTGTGATTATCCGGCACTCAGTGTCATTGCACGTGTTTCGTGAGTCTGAAGAGGACTTTATAGGTTGGTATTGGACTTGTGGGCTAATATCACACTTATGGGCTTCAACTGGACTGGCTTTAGATGCTTTCTTAGCGTTTAATAACCCTCCATTAAAAACTCTCTCTTCAGTGGGGCTGGGCCTCCCACTCCCACCACCGGAGAGCAGTGATGCCCAACAACAACAACAACAAAACTCGCCCCGGTGGCGTAGTGGTTGTGGACGGGACTGCGGCCCACTGGGATGGAGGTTCAATTCCAGCTCCACAGAGCAAAGGCTGGGCCTCCTACTCCCACCACCTGAGGGCAGTGATGCCCCCCCCCCATACACATATGCATGTTTATGGATTTCTCTAGTTTACCCAGACTAACACAGTTGACTTCCCCACCCTCCTCGCATCACTGGCCTGGTGGGAGTAGGAAACCCAGCCTTGCTCCTGGAGAGCTGCTGTTGGATGTGAACCATCAACCCCGTGGGCCGCAGTCCCGCACACAACCACTGCGCCACCGGGGTTCAGCTTCACAGTTGACTTTTTCCCAGTTCTAGTAGCTGGAAGTTCAAACCAATGTCTCAGCCTGTTGGCTCTTTCTTTCTAGGGCCCCTGGAGTTTGGGGGAGTTCCTTAAGATTCTCCCCTAGCAGCTGTCTTTCCTGTTCGTACCTCTCTGTCTATGGTGCTCTTAAAAAGAGGTCATTTCATCGGCAGGCACGTACCTCCCCCATCACTCCTCCCTATGAAGAAGAGTGCAGTTGCCAGCACCATCCATCCCGGAGCGGCTTCCCTTGAGCTCCTTGGTGTCAGCTCCCCGCTTCCTGCCACGCCCAGAGGCACTCACCCATCCAGCTTTGTTGCACTCTCTCGCCCCACCTATCCTGAAACCATATGAAACAGAAGCAGGAAGCAAACAAACAAGACAACAATGACCGGGCCAAACATTTTTTTTTAATGGAATACAAAAGAAAGCAGAGATATTAAAAACTGAAACAACTTTGGAACGGGTCATAGGTTGCTCTTTACATAACCTGGAAGTGGTTGCACCACCTAGGACCGCCCCTCCGTGAGCAGGACCTCAGCCTCTGTCGCACTGTACGGCGTTAGGGAAGGGGCCCGCAATGACCTGACAGCAGATTGGATTGCATCCTCCGGCACAGGACTTAGGGTTCTGGCATAGGACTTTGGGTTGGGAGAGGACATAATACACAGAACGGAGAGGTTTAAGATTTGTATCAAAAGTGCTCAGGAGGCAGCTGGGCCCTGGTGGCGCAGTGGTTGTGTGCGGGACTGCGCCCCACAGGATTGACAGTTCAAATCCAGCAGCAGCTCTCCAGGAGCAAGGCTGGGCTTCCTACTCCCACCAGGGCAGTGATGCGGAGAAAGAAAGAAAAAAAAAGAATCAGATAAAAATGCTCAGGAGGCACAGAGCTTTTACACACACATGCACACGTGCACACACACCTGTAACTCATAGCAACCGCAACCCAGCAACTGTAACTCATAGCAACCATAACTCATAGCAACCGCAACTCATAGCAACCGCAACTCATAGCAACCGCAACTCATAGCGACCGTAACTCATAGCAACCGCAACTCATAGCAACCGTAACTCATAGCAGCCATAACTCATAGCAACCGCAACTCAGCAACCGTAACTCATAGCAACCGCAACTCATAGCAACCGTAACTCATAGCAGCTGTAACTCATAGCAACCGCAACTCATAGCAACCGCAACTCATAGCAACCGTAACTCATAGCAACCCTGGAGGACAGAGTAGAGCAGCCCTACCGGGCTTCCAAGGTGGGCATCTCTCTGGGAGCAAATTACCAGATCTTTCTCCCAGGAGCAGCTGATGGATTGGAACCACTGACCCAATTAACAGTTAACAGCCAAGCACGTTCGCCACCATGCCACCTGGGCCCCTGCTCAGCTTCCCCTATGATGAATACCTTGCTTTTTAGTGTGGTCTATCTGAATCAATATGAACATAGCATAATTAATGGAGTTCTGAGGCTTACAGGCAAGAGAAAGATAAGAAATTCTACTGATAACAAGTTACCATCTCAAATGATAAAAATAAATGAATAAATAAATAAAACAAAAAGAGTTACCATCTCAGATGGAGCCCTGGTCCTAGGGGCTCACTTTGCATTGGTCTGCCTCGATGGCAGGGAGTCGCGGTGATGTCTAAAGGGGCCCTGCTAATGGAGTCCTCCTCTGACTACTGCTAGCCACCTGGACAGCAGTTCGAAAACACCAGCCGCACCTTGGGAGAGAGATGAGGCTTTCTATGCCCATAACGAGCTACAGTCCCAGGGGCCCTCAGGAGCAGTGTCGCCACCCTCCCCTCTAGGGTCTCTCTGTCTTGGCATCCACTGGATGGTGGTGGGTTTGGGTTGACAATTGTTTCTGTGCGGAGTGCTGGGGGCCTCTGGCTGAAGTCTCAGTCACAAAGCACAGGGTTGGCTGTTCAAAACCACCCAGGCTCTGCGGAAGAAAGCCCTGGTGATTGGGGGGGGGGGTGGTCACTATGAGAACCAATGACTTGTTGGCACACACACCCCCCTACCCCCGCCACATTCACACCCACAAAGAAGGACATTTCCTTCGGCCGGCTCTGGGCTGCATGACACCCGGGGCTGGCTTCTCGCTGGCACGGATGAACGGCCATCCCTGCCATGGCCCAGTATCCGGGGGAAGAGTACCGAGCAGCATCCTGGACGCAGAACCCGAGGGACAGTGACGTGCCGGAGTGACGCAGTGGAATGACCTGAAGCTGCAGTTTGACCCCTCTGGGCCTCAGTCTTCTCCTGCACCTTCTTCACAAGGTGACCCAGAGGGTGACTGCAGACCCACAGGTCACGGGCTTTGCCTGGCCAGCAGTTGCTGACCGGCTGCTGTCGATGACGTACATACGGCACAGACCTCTCCCTAGGGGGAAGCAGGCTCCTAGAATCACCTTTCCCAAGATCCTGACTTACCTGGGCTGTGGGTGCACACCCACTGCTGCCTTCTGCCCCAGAAGCTTAGCCGGAGAGGTCGGCGTTTCCCATGCAGGCCAGCGGAGGGGGTTGGTGTTGATTGCAGGAGACCACCTTCCCAGATTTCAACAACGTGCCTTGAGCTTGAGGTCAGGACAAGTGCCCCCAAAGGCCTTTTGCTCCAGGCTCCGCTCAACCCGGTGACCCCAGGTGGGCTGGGAAGACTCTGGGTCCCCTTGGATCACAGTCCTTCCCTAGGCACCCTTGGGAAAAGCTATCATCAGACAGGACTGTGTCCTTTAGCCCAGCAGGGAGGGGGACAGAGGGAAAGACAGAGAATTCTTCATCAATGGGTAAACCTAATCAGAGGCAGAAAGCTAGTGAGTGGCAGCGACTCAGGAGCAGGCTGGGGTGCAGACGGAGGTCAAGGCCAGGCCGCCAGAAAGGACAGGGGCTCTGTGCCCTGGGCCACCCTGCTGAATCAGGGCCCACCCAGCTGAGGAAGCCCCCTGCCTAGGAGCAGGCACTTTAAAATAGGCTAGTGAGGCCACCAGCCAATGGGATCAGGGACCCAGGGCTGTGTCCTCTTTTTCCCAGGGGGAGGGGGGGAGGCCTGCCTGGGAGCCTCCTGCCCTTGTGGAGTGTTGTCTGAAGGGCGAGGGAGGGAGGGAGCGTATGATGTGAACTTGAAGGTCTAGCCTCTCTGAGCAGGGAAACTCTCTGTCGTGCAAGGACAATGGATAACAGAGTCTATAGGGACTTCACGCCAAGCCAGCAGAGAGGTGATTGTGTGTGTGTGGGGGGGGGGGGGGGGCGCGCACACACACACACACACACACACATACCCTGTCCCCTACACTGCTCTTCGTGCCTACACATTTTCCACGGTCTCTCCTTCCAGGCCGAGTTCACAGTGAGACCAGCCGGCACATGGCGTCCTGTCCTGTGCACCTGCGGCCCCAGGGCTCTGAGCATCAGAAGGGACACCGAGGAGTCGAGGCGCCCTCACCTTGTTCTCACACTCCTCGTCCAGACGGGAAGGTCCCTGTTCATTTCCTGTTCCTCCTCTGCCCTGCAGCTATCTCTAGCCCGCTCTGCTCACCTGCCCCTGGATAGCGCGGCCACACCTTCCCCAAGCTGTCACGCGCTGTCCGTCTGTCTGCCCGTCAGGGCTCCAGAACCCTGGCCTGGCTTCCTTTCCCAGCTTTCCCACCCACCAACCCGTCCTGCAGCCCTGTGCCTCCAGGACCCTCATTCCCCCGCCCCCTGCTGTGGCCGGGCACTTCCCGGGGAGCTGTTCCACCTCACTGAACAGCCCAGGAAGCCTGCGTCCAAGACCAGACTATCCCTTTTCCTCTCCGCCTCCACCCCCAGGGCCCGACCAGAGACCGAGGCTCCCCTGTCTGCACGGAATGAATCGCAACTCTCATTTCCTGTCTGGGGGTGGGGGGGTGGGGCAGAGATTCTGGACTGACCAGGGGAGACTTGGCATGATTGGGTGACTGTCAGATGTTCTACAAAGAACGTTTTAATCAAGAAATCAATAAAACAACAACAACAACAAAAAAGAATTTGCTATCTTTATGGGCTGAGCCCCGGTGGCGTAGTGGTTGTGCGCGGGACAGCGGCCCACTGGGACGGAGGTTCAATTCCAGCAGTGGGGCGGGGCCTCCTCCTCCCACCACCGGAGAGCAGTGATGCGCCGCCCCCCCCCCAAAAAAAAAAATCAATAGACAAGCCCGGACCGAAAATTGGTGGGAGAAAGATGAGGCTGTGTCCATAGAGGTTGACAATCTTCCACCCGCTTTCGATTTGGGTTTTGATTGTTTCCGTGGCTTTCCCAGTGGGTGAAGCACAGGAGGAGTGGATACATAGTGATAATCGCCGATGTAGGGGTTGATAGGGGACCCAGGGGCAGGGGGTGGGTGATAGGGAAGGAAAGGGGACTTCAGGAGTGAATAATGAAGGCAGGAGCAGGGAGGAAGCACTAGAACTGATTGTGACTGCACAACTCATTTTAAAGGCGATTTAACGCTCTGTGGGTATGTGGGGTGGGGATTGTGTCTAACATTGATGTGGTAATGATCACATAATTCTCCTCCAGATGATTAAACTGTTGAATTGTAAGTTATGTGCCAATAAAACCGCTGGGGGCGGGGGGAATGATTTACGTTCTTGGATGTTGTGAGGTACAGTCTCTACCCTGTTGCATAGGGTGGCTATGAACCGGAAGTAGTCATAATAGATCAAAAGGGGGAGACATGTGGAACAGAATTTAAAATTCTTGCAGAATCCGTACTTACCGGACCTCCTTAGGTAAGGTCTGTCTATGCCAGGACCTATTGAAACTTGAGAAGCCCTCGTGGCAGAAAGGTTATGCAGTAGGGCACTAACCCCAAGGATAGCAGTTCAAGCCCACCACCCTTCCCTAGGGAGAAATTCGAGGCTTTCTATTGCCATAAAGAGTTATGGTGGGGGCTGAGCCCCGGTGGCGTAGTGGTTGTGCGCGGGACTGCGGCCCACTGGAACGGAGGTTCAATTCCAACAGTGGGGCTGGGCCTCCTACTCCCACCACTGAAAGCAGTGATGCCCCCCTCCCCCAAAAAAAAAAAAGAGTTATGGTGGGCTGAGCCCCGGTGGCGTAGTGGTTGTGCACAGGACTGCGGCCCACTGGGATGGAGGTTCGATTCCAGCTCCACGGAGCAAAGGCTGGGCCTCCTACTCCCACTACCTGAGGGCAGTGATGCCCCCCCCCCCCAAAAAAAAGAATTATGGTCTCAGAAACTTACAGGGGGGCATTTCTACCCTGCCCTGCAGGGTCACTATCAATTGGCATAACTCGATGCCAGTGAGTTTGATTCGCTTTCTTTGGATGGAAACCCTCGAATCATTAATCATGAATCATCCCCAGCTGGTTCTCTCTCTCTCTCTCTCTCTCTCTCTCTCTCTCTCTCTCTCTGCTGGGTCCCCTCCTACATCCCTGTAGCAGGTACAGCTAAACCTGGTTGGTCTGGGGACTGCTGGGGTGGGTGTGGGGCAGAGGTGGGAGGGGCACTGACTCTCTAGTGGGTCCCCCACTAGATGAAAAATCCCCCGGTTTACAATCTCTGCTCAGGCAGCATTGGGAGAGAAGGCCTGTGGTCCCTGATGTCACTGACCACCAGCCACCATGGCCAGCCTAGTGGACAGAGACACCCTCTCCCCTGTCTGCTGGGAAGAGGGCTGTGGGCCACATTGCACAGGCTAACACAAGGAGGGCCAGTGTAGCAGAGTGCTTATGTGACAGCCCAGGCTGGGAAAGGACAGAGCTGTCCAGAGACCCAGTCTCTCCTTCTCCTTCCAGTGTGCTCAGCCTGAGGCCCCCAGGATCTCAGGGTCCTGAGAGGAGAAGCTCGCCTCAACAGGTGGCAAGAGGACTGGGAGTTACACAGCCCCTCTGATGAGGACACACTTTACCCGGGGACCCTCACTGGTGTCTGATGATAGGGAGATAGGGATGTGGAGTGGGGAGGGGATGCTCAACTCCTTTGGAGGACGAGGGATGGCAAGAGGCCAGGGCTGGGGACCGCCACCTCCTCCCCCCTCCTCGGTGTTTCCTGAAGGCACCCCAGAGATCTCCAGCCGTTGGTCCCCTCTCCGCTGCTTCCTGTTTGGCTTCCAGAGAGACGTTGGGCCGTTTCTGCAGCTGAACTGGGAGCCACTTGGCCTGGGAGGCTGTGCCCTTGCTGGGGAGCAGATCAGGGCTTTGGGGGGGGGCAATTGAGGGGGTGGTTCAGAGTCGGTTGGGGCCTCAGTCTATAGTTAACTTGGATGCAAAATCCACAGACGTGGGGGCCTTTGAGAGATCAGATCAGTCCCGTCCACGGGGTAGGATCCACCTACATGGGTAACCAAGGTCTCAGACGCCCCAGCACCCCGCCCTGGCACCCTGTGTGATGGAACAGGCTGCCGCAGCTAGGTGAGTCCCAGCATCATCAGCAGGGCACCCTGCTCCAGAGGCACACAGGATCCGGAATATCAGCACAGCATGGACTCTTACAGCCAGAGGCCTGGCAGCATCATGATTATACATTAGCCACAAGGTCAGCAGTTCGAAACCAGCCCCCAGCTCCAAGGGAGGAAGATCAGGCACTCTACTCCCATAAAGAGTTACAGTATCGGGCTGAGCCCCCAGTAGTGTGCGCGGGACTGCGGACCACTGGGAAGGAGGTTCAATTCCAGCTCCACAGGAGCAAAGGCTGGGCCTCCTATTCCCCAGACCCCCACAAAAAAAAAGAGTTACAGTCTTAGAAACCCACAGGGGCAGTCCTGCCCCGTCCTACAGAGTCCCTGTGAGTCAGAGTCGACTGTATGGTAGTGAGGTTGGCTTGGTGGGATGCTTAGGGCACATGCCCTGGTGGCATAATGGGTAAACACTCGGCAGTGAACCAGAAGGTTAGTGGTTGGATCCCTGGTTGACAAGATTTGGCAATGTGCTCCCCTAAAGATTACGGCCTAGGGGTGGGGGTGGGGGCGGGCAGTGCTGCTTTGTCTTAATACGGGGCCAGCTGCAGAGTCCACATCGACACAATGGGACACAGCGACCGTAGTCACAAAGCCAGGAGCCCGCAGGTGGTGCAAGTGTTTGGGCTTCCGACTTCTAGTCCAAAGGTTGGCAGTTCAAACCTGCCCAGAGGCTCCTTAGAAGCCTGTTCTAACTCTCTGCTTCTACAAGGCGGCCGACTGGAAACCCAACGAAGTGGGTTCATTCTGCACACGTGGGGTGGCCTGAGGTGAGAGAGTCACTCAACCGTACCCAGCAAGGCCACATCCTCATCGCCTCTGGACAAGGCAGAAGGAGAGAGACCCAACCTTGCTCCCCACACTGCCCCTTGTCTGCCCTTGACACACCTGTCATTGATCCCCACACCAGACCGGTTCAGGTAATGGAGAGCTGGTGACAAAGCCGCCCATGCATCCATCGCTAACCTGGCTGAAGAGACCTAGCCAGGGCTTTCTAAACTGTGTCAGGTCACCGCTCCTGCTCAGGAAGCAGCACAGGCAAGCCTGGGTGGGCGGGTGGGGGTCGCGTGGGAACACCAGCAACTCCTGAGGGGCCTGGGGAAAGAGACTGTCGATTTAGATTGGGTCAAGGATGTATCAAGCAAGCCTGGCAAGTGAAGGTGCACTGTGCTCAGGTAGAGAAAGGTCTGGGGTTCAGGGAACAATGGTCTACTCCACTCAACTCCCACCCTCCCATCCAGCTTCTGGGTTCTAGGACTGGCAGAGGCTGATCCGAGAGGACTTGTTCTCAAACTCAGTAGACAGAAGCTGAGGTCACTGCTTAATGTCCTGACATCAAGGCGGGGTTTGGAATCTGACTCACCTGGCCTGGGGACTCACCTGGCCTAAACTGGGTGGGGAAGGAGGCTCTGTGGCCTCTGGGAAGGGCAGGTCATACACCCTCCTGGCCAAGAAGGGGAGAGGGGAGCTCCAGGCTTGATCTGGGCCCCTGCAGGGAAGGTCTTCAGGCTACTGGGATGCCCACTGCAAGTCCACAGATGGGCCAGTGGTGTGGATCCAGTTTCTGCTTCACCAGAGCTAGAAACAGCCTACATCTCCCCTGACCATGAATGCCAAGTCGAGTCCCTGAGGAGGAGGGCAAGAGGATGCCCCAGCTGCCCTGTGCCCTGGCTGCCAGCTCTGTCCTTTGTGGGCATGCTACATGGGAGTGGGCCATGCCATCCCCATGGGACTAAGCCCACTGCCATGGAAGCACCCAGCCCCTCGGGGTCCATAAAAGGTCCCCAAGGTTGTACATCTCTGCGGGGTCAGATGGCTTCATCTTTCTTCGGGGGTGGGGGGTGTTGAACCACCCCCCTTGCAGTTAACGGTTCAACACTAACTCAATGGGCCACCAGGCTGGCATGGCAGAAACCAGGTCTCCTTCTAAGACAGAGCCAGGGTCTCTGCCTTTGCCTTCTCCACACCCCCTGCCCCCTTCTCCTAAGCAGTTGCTGACCTGTTTCCCCAGGTGGTGTAAGGTCTGGGTCTCATGGATTCAATAAAGCCTCTGCCCTGCCCCCAGGGGCCTGTGGGCATCTCAGGCCTCCACCAGTCAAGGTGGCCCAGGAAGGTGGGTGGGTAGGGGGTGGCCGAATTTGGCGGCATGATTTAAGGCACCCAGTGCAAAACCCAAACCCTGAGCCCTTGTTCAAAATCTTTCCCTTCCGGGATGGTTTCGGCAGGCTGCTGGCACATCTTGGGAAGCCGGTGTGCCAGGCAAAGGAGTGGGGGCTGGAGCAGGGCAACAAGGGGAACAGCCAGGTGGGATGGTGCCAGATGCTGAAAGACCCCAAACGCTGAGACTGGAGCCTGACTGGGAGGTGCGGAGGCCCCTGGCCATTGGGAGCAGGGAGGAGGCCGCAGAGGCCGGGGCAGGGTGGTACAGTGTGACAGACCAGGATGGAGCTGAGGAGAACCTCAGTAACTGAGCAAGAACTCAGAGCTAAGGCCACCCGACAAGGGGTACAGCGCCGGACCACTGACTACCGGGACTGACCGTGTCTCGGGCTCTGAAGCCAGCCGGCCTCTACAAGGCAGGACCTGGGCCTTCCCCTCAGGAGTGCCCTCTCCTCCAGCCTTGCCCCTGGTCCCTCTCTTTCTCAGGTCCAGCCTATCTGGACAGGGAGAAGGGAGCTCAGAGCCCAGAGCCCAGGACACCAGGGCCAAATGGCAGCCAGGCGGAGCAGGCAGGGCTGTCGGAGGGTCTTCAAGGGCTTATCCCAGGAGCTGCTGTCACCCCTCTGGGCATATAACCCCTACCCCCAGTTTTGTCCCTGTCGAGAGCCAGAGGCATGTGAGCCTCTCTATTGGATCCTGGACCCACCTGAAGCATTTGGAGGCCTCACTGAACCCCTGCCCCCTCGCCCCCAGGTCTCCTGGGGATCACAAACCCGTTACTTCTCAGAGTTCTCGGACAAGGGAAGGGCTTCCAGAATGGCCCATGCAAATATATGCAAAGAAATGCAAATCAAATCAAATTGCTTTTCTCTTCCCATCCCGTCCGACTGCTCTAAAGTGTGTGAGTCAGCTCACAAGCACAGCTAAGCCTAGAGAGAAGGCGGTCCACCTCTGCCCTCCCTCCAGTCAGCGGGCGGTCGGTGGGTCGGGGCTGGAAGTGGTTCCAAGCGGCAGGTGGAATGGGGCTCTCGCTGCAGACAATGCACGCTCAAAATGATTTTCATAGGCTGAGGCCCTCACACGCTGTGTCATTTTAAAAATGATCAGAAACCTGATCATGGCAGAGGATTAACTAATATGCACATGACAGTGGTTTCCCGTTATAAATAGGCAGATAAATGTGGGAGGGGGAGAAAGAGGCAGAAGCAAACATGGTGTAGGGGCTGAGCCCCGGTGGCGTAGTGGTTGTGCGCGGGACTGCGGCCCACTGGGACGGTGGTTCAATTCCAGCAGTGGGGCTGGGCCTCCTACTCCCACCACTGGAGAGCAGTGATGCCACCCCCCAGAAAAGAAAAACAAACACAGGGTGTGTGTGTGTGTGTGTGTGTGTGTGTGTGTATGTGTTGCTGAGGCACGGACCTGGACTCCCTTCCCCAGGAGAAAAGCAGGAAAATGAAGTTAGTGGGGGAGGGGGGAGAGAGAAGGAGGAAAAAGAAGAGAGGGGGAGGAGGAGGAAGAAGAAGAGGAGGGAAAAAGGAAGATGAAGGAGGAGGAAAAGAGGAGGAGACCACCTGTACCTCATCAGACATTGTAACAAAAAAGTCTCCAAACCTCAAAAAAAGAAAGAAAGAAAGAGGACTGAGCCCTGGTGGCATATTGGTTGTGTGCAGGACTGTGGTCCATAGGGTTGGCGGTTCAAATCCAGCAGCAGCTCTCCAGGAGAAAGGCTGGGCTTCCTACTCCCACCAGGGCAGTGATGCCAGAGAGAGAGAGAGAGAGAGAGAGAGAGAGAGAGAGATGAAACTGGACTTCTAGCTCAGTAGAAACCTCAGTCCTGGCCTAGGGGAGGTGACCTAAGCTGGGTGTCGGGTAGCGGAGAATGTGATGAAGGGGCTGAGGCTCAGACCTGGAGCCATGGTCCCAAAAGGAAGACCCTGTGGGTGCCAGTCTCCAAGCTTAGTGCCCAGCTGCCCTGCAGAGCTCCTGGGGGCAGGGGCACAGCCTTACTGGGTACCTGGCTCCAGCTGGAGCCTTGATTTCGTCATCTGTCAACAGCAGCTATGGAGTGAGGAAATCGCCCTGCAATGTTGATTCTGAGTGGTTCACCGCAGTGAGATGACTTTCAACCCGTCAGGGGAAAGGATACAGTGGGTTCTTCCAGACATTTCTGCAAGACGCTAAGCAGAATGTCCTGCCAATCATGAGCCCCATTTCAGACGCAGGGACCAGGGAAGCAGGTCTGGGAGACAGTGTCTCCTTGGGTCTCATCCAGAGTTCTTGAGACAAGGAGACCCTTTGCTTGGAGGGGCTGAGGTCCTTGCTCTTTCTTGTGAATGGGGCCACCACGGAGGTCATTAAGTGGGCAGGTCTCAAAGGAGGGCGGGGGTGGGGTTCCAACTCTACAGAAGGAAACACACAGTGGAGAACTTGGGCTGGACATGAGCTCCCTTTGGGGCTCAGGCAGCTCAGAGAATGTTAGTGGCTGTTGTTACCTGCCACTGCTTGGGCCCCAGACTCAGGAGGCCCCACCTATCATAGATGGAACATGATGGTTAGAAACCAACTGGTTAGAAACCCACAGACTTTCCATTGGTTGATGCTTAAAATGAGATCTCAGGTCTCGTTCCTCAGCCATCTTCATCTAGAAACTCCCATGAAACCAGCTGGGCACCATCTACACGCTCACTGACTTCAAGGTGGTTCCAACTCAATGTGACCCTTCAGGACCCGCTGGCCCTGTGAGTTTCTGAGACTGTCACTCTTTTTTTTTGGGGGGGGGGGCATCACTGCCCTCAGGTGGTGGGAGTAGGAGGCCCAGCCTTTGCTCCGTGGAGCTGGAATCGAACCTCCATCCCAGTGGGCCTCAGTCCTGCGCACAACCACTATGCCACCGGGGCTCAGCCAAGACTGTCACTCTTTACGGGAGTAGAAAACTTTAAGGGCACGCTGTTGGCCTTGAACTGCGGACCTGGAGGTTAGCAGCCCAGTGCATAATCCCCATGCGCTAAGGCTCCTCCCGTAAGCATCCTAACAACACACAGACCTCCATTGACCTGTGCAAGCGGCTGCGCCTGGAGGCGCACAGATCCAGGTAAGGGAACCAGGTTCATCTGCCTTGAAGGCAAGCTGTCTACCCAAGAGGCCAGTGCCCTTGAGAGCAACTTGAGGTTCCTTTGCGATTTGCATGACTTTCAAGCCAGGCAGGCCAGCCTCTGCCACCGACAGGCTGTTTGAGCCTGGACAAACCTTTAAACCTCACCCAGCCTCACGCCTGCCACCAGGCCTGCCCTGGGAGTTCGTCATTTTGCTGGACAGGGAGGGGCGTCCCGACCCATGAGGGTGCCAAGTAAGGGCTTCCCTGTCCTCAGGAGGCAGACCGGATGGGAAGGCATGGTTTGAACAAGGCATGGTTCCTCTTGTCACACTCTGGACCCTGTGGTTCCTCTGCAGGGCGCTGACCTCAGGCTTGCAGGCTGGAGAGCATGCCTGGGGCTAGGAGGTGAAGGAGTTGTCCCCTTCCTCCCCCACCCCCCCAGCCTCAGGAGAGCCGCATGGGCCACGCAGTTGATCTTCAAAGGCCTTCTGCTAACAGCTCCCTGCAGCTGCACAGCACCCCAGCCAGCCTGAGTCCCCATTTCCCCTCTGGCCCAGCCCAGGGCCTAAGTCTAAGGGAAAGGAAGGCCAACTGGGTTGAGAGGGTGATGTGTGTTTGTGATGCTTTAATAATAAAAAAAAAAGCTAGGTTCTGTCCCCCCAGGGTGGTGGGGTGTGTGAACCTGGGGTCTTCAGGTGGAGAAAGGATTAAGAAGATGGGGACAGGAGTGAACTCTCTCTCAAAGAGGGGTGTAACCTACTGACCCACACTGCCCCCCCTTCCCTCCCCTAGTTCCAGGAACACACCAGCCTTGGGGTCCAGGCAAAGTCGCTGCTTCCTCCAGAGAGCCCACCGGGAGTGCACCCAGGGCAGGGAAATTGCAGGGTAAGTGTGGTGGGTAGGGGGCAGGCATGGGTAGGGAGAAGGGGGCAAGAGGCAGGGTTGCAGTGGGGATGTGGACCTGTGATAGCCAGCAGTGAAGAGCTTAGAGCCCTCTGTGGGGCTGGGGGTGGGGGGCGGGGGGCTCCCAGCAGGTGGGAGGTATTTTTAGGTAGGCTCAGGTGCAGACTGAGACATTACGCCATGGCCCGACAGGTGGTTAATGTTTAATCCCCTTCTTAATCATTAACTCCCTGGCTGGCCAGGCGGGAGAGGGTTGATGTTGAATCAGTTACCGCCGGCCTGGGAACAATGTCCGCCGAGCTCGCTGGCTCTGCACAAGGAGGGGTGGCCCCTGGTGGCCACTCTCTATGGTGACCTCAGGACATGGCGAGGTCAGGAAGGACCTCCCCTGGACCCCAAGGTGCTCTCTAACCCCCAGGCACTTCCACGGGTGTGCACTGTGATGGGTCTGTGTGGGAACCGGAGGTGTCTATAGAGATACTAGTATGCTCCCTGCTTCCAGGCTGGGTGGCCTTGGACCACTCATGTAACCCCCTCAGGTCTCCGTTTCCGACACATCCACACCCCAAAGAGGACAATTATTCAGATCATGAGATTTGGACGGACCAGGAAGTGTGTGGTAGGAAGAACTGCCCATCCAGACGGCCAAGTGGTTGGAGAAACGGAGGGGTGAATCCACCTGAAGATGAACGGAGCAGGCGGGCATGCTGGGCCCCTTCCGAGGGCTGCTCCTTCCCAGGGGACCCGTTTCCGTTCAGATCGGGCTGTGTCCTGAGGCTGGGCTTCTAGGGGAAATATGAAACAAAGAGCCAGCCCACCCCTCAGGGAGCCAGGGTGACCAGACTTCAGGCCCGAGCCAGACTCCTCCGGCAGTGCAGTGTTTGTGATGAAGGTCAGCAGGGCAGGGCTGCCACGGTCGGCGGGGTCAAAGAGGAAATTTGGGCCAGACGGGCTTCAGGGATGTGGGGTGGGGAGCATCCTGGGAGAGGAGTGGAGGGAGGGGGAGAGCTCGTGCACACTCGCACGTACTGAAGGACGGCCATGTCCACGAGTGCCAGCAGGTCAGCAGATGCCACACACACACACACACACACACACACACACACACACACAGGGTCAGGTGCAGGGAATCATGGTCGGAGCAGCAGGCTGCACAGACATGCTCCCACGCTCGACTGCACAGTGGCCTCCACGTGCTTGTGGACACACACACGTGCCTCTTCTCATAGTCCCGGTCTGAGGAAACCCTCCAGCGAATACCGCTTTCTGTTCCCCAGTTGGTTTGCACAGGCCGTCACTGCCACTCCCACCGGAGAGCTTAAGTCCCCAGGGGGGCTGAGAACAAGCTCAGGGTGCATCAGGAAGTTGGCACGTGCTGCCCAACGCAGAGTTCATTCCCCTGTCCTCTCCTGCGGCTGGGCTCCTGGGCCATCGGGGTGGGCTCTCCCTGGGTGGGTATGGAGACCCAAGCATGCACTGCAGGCCAGGAGGAGAGAGGTAGAGGCAGGCCTCCAGGCAGACGCCAAGGATTCTTGGAGGAGGTTGTCATAGAGCTGATTCTTAGCAGGAAGAGGGGCTGAAAGGGTGGAGTCAGGGGCAAGAGGGGTCCTGGGTAGCTCCCAGAGGCCCCCAAGAACCAGCTCCTAACCCCCACGCCCCCTCTGGGGCTCCACCCAGGTCTGGGTCCAGATCTCCAGTGCCAAAAAGTCACTGGGCAGTAACTCCTGAAATACCAGCCTGAAGGTTGATAGAACTCTGTCCCTCTCCAAGTTCCCTCCCAGATGGGGCTCTGAAAGGGATAGGGGGCCCAAGGTCAGAGTCTTCCCCTGAGTTCTCTAAGTACTTAGACTCCTTCTTGAGGAAGCCTTTGGGACCCTTCCTAGTCACTGTCCTGAGGAGCTCCTGGTCCCATCCAGCAGGGCCAGGGCCAGGAGAGAAGAGAAAGCCTCACATACAATCCAGTATTTGAGGAAGCCCTGGGGAAGGGAGACGGTTGGTGGTTTTGAACTGAACTGAAGTTCGGGAGCCAAGCTGCCAGGGTCTTAATCCTGTCTCTCTCCATTTCTATCTATTCATCTCTGATCTTGGGATCTTGGCTTTCCATGCCTCAGTTTCTCCCTGTCTTTGGCCCTGAGCTGCACCACGACATACCCAGGGTGGTGGGGGCAGCTCATCGCTGGCCCCACTGAGAAACCTCATGGCAGGCTGGGGACTCAGGCCAAGGGTGGATTACCCAATAAGGAAGATATAAAATAGCAAGTTACCCCTCAGGAACAATAATGGGAGTAGCGATACGATAAGGGTGGGTGAGAAGGTGGGGGGAGAGGAGGTCAAAAAGGGGAACCGATCACAATGATTGATGTCCAACACCGCCCCCCCTCCCCAACACCGCCCCCACCACCAAAGGAAAGGGAACAAGCAAGAGAAACATGAGTGAAGGGAGATAGCAGTTGGTGTAACGATATGAAAATAATAATACTTATAATTCATAAAGGGGTCATGATGAGGGTGGGAGGTGGGGGGGAAAGAAGAGTTGAGACAAGGGTTCAAATAGAAAAAAAAGTTTATACACTAATGGTGCCAAAGTATGTACCAATGTGCTTAATACAATGGTTATATGGATTATATGAGGGCCCCCAATAAAATGATGTCTAAAAAATAAAAAAGAAACCCAACAAGTTGACTGCCATTGAGTTAGTTTTGAGTCAGAGCTACCCTATAGGACAGAGTAGAATTGCTTTGTGGGTTTCTGAGACTGAAAAACTCGCATGGGAGTAGGAAAACCTCATCTTCCTCCCGCTGGTAATTCTGAGCTGCTGACCTTCTGGCTAGCAACTCAAGGTGTAATCTACTTCACCACCAAGCCCAACCCAACCCTTGGCTAGCTAATTATTTCTGGTCCCCAGCGACCATGGCAGACAGGGTAGAAGTGGCCCTGTGGTTTCTGGGGCTGGAACTCTTTGACTTCATCTTTCTCTCACAGCAGGGCTTGGTGGTTTCAAACTGCTAACCTCATGGGAAGCAGCTCAACAATATCAGGTCACCAGGGCTCTTTAAGGGTACCAAGTCCTGTTAGGTGTCGGTAAGCACAGAACTGCCAACTCCAAGGTCAGTGGTTCCAACTTGGAGTCACTATGAGTAGATAGAAGCATGTTCATCTAGAGAAACATAGACACTCAGATGTATACGAGAAAGAGCTTTATATATATGAGCAATTGAATATTGAGAAAACCTCCCAGCCCAGATCAAGCCCGTAAATCTGATATTAGCCCAGAGGTCCATTACCAATCTATAAAGTCCTCTTCAGACTCACACAACATATGCAATGACACCTGTGGTAGTCACCTAATCTGGTGTCAATTTGAAGATTAAGGGTGTTGAGTCTAGTCTGTCAATTTGGAGATAGTCAATGAGGCCACTGTGTAGGCATGGCCTTCTCCTGAGAATTCTGGGAAATCTGGTACTTCTTTCTTGGAAGCAGGAGATACTCTTTTTATTTTATTTTATTTAGGCATCACTACCCTCAGGTGGTGGGAGTAAGAGGCCCAGCCTTTGCTCCTGGGAGCTGGAATTGAACCTCCAACCCAGTGGGCCGCAGTCCCGTGCACAACCACTAGGCCACTGGGGCTCAGACCGCAGGAGATACTCTTACTCCCTTGGAGACACTCAACTGACAAGGCTGGCTCCCTGCAAGCTATCCCTGAGGAGAAGCCACATGAATCTACCCGGACTCAACCAGAAACCTGGACCTGGAGAAGCCACATGGAGACTCCTGCCAGCCCTGAGATGCTGACAACACCACTGGATCCAAAGACTTTCTACCCATTGGCTTGTGGTCGTTCTGCATTAGGCATCATTGCATGTGTTTTGTGAGTCTGAAGAAGACTTATAGATTGGTATCCCACATATGGGCTAATATCAGACTTATGACCTTGGACTGGCCTGGGTTGGGATGTTTGTCTCAATGTTCAACTACTCTTGCATGTAAACCGCCCCTTATATATATATAAAATTCATGCTTATGAATTTTGTTTCCCTAGTCTACCCAGACTCACACAGTACCAAATGCAGGAAGATCACAGGCCAGTGGATGGAAAGTCTTGTGGATCCTGTGGCGGTGGAAGCATCTGTACGCTGGTGTGCATCTCTATGTGCTGTTTCAGTTCCAAGGCCTGGCACCATCAGCTTAGATCCATATGACTTGTCAACAGGAATGTCTCCCAGGGAGTGTGTGTTCCACCTCCAGGGAGCTATTTATTTCCTTTGCACCTCCAAATGAGATCATCAAGCGGTGCTCTGATTGACAAGCTAGACTTCACCTCTTTGTTCTTAAGTCTCACATTGACAACAGATAATGTAACTTCCACAAGCCCTCACAGTGCTGTTGGGTCAGTGTTGAAGTGCTACTCTCAAGGCCCATGGTACATGTGTGAGTCCAGGTGAACTAGACTAGACACAACAGATTAGTATAAGCACAAGCAAAACTGTGCTTACCTTTGCTTACTGAGTGCTCAGTCCCTGTCACAAAAAAATAAGATCAAACTCACTGCCATCAAGTGGTTGTACTCATAGTGTGGCAGTCACCTAATTTGGTGTCAATTTGAGGATTATGAGTATAGGGGTGGAGTCTAGCCTGTCATTCTCGAGGTAGCCAATGAGACCTCTGTGTGATGATGGCTTTCTCCTGAGAATTCTGGAAATCCGGCCGGTTTTTCTCCCCTGGTGAGAGGGGAGTGAGGCTCACTACTCAGTCCCTTGGAGATGCTTTACTGACAAGACACAAGTCTGACTCCCTGTGAGACATCCCAGAGGAGAAACCACATGGACTTACCCTGATGTGACCACACCTCTGAAGCCAGAAAAGCCGTGTAGAGACCCCTACCAGTGCTGAGATGCTTGAGTAGCCACAGAGAGTCCCCTGCCAGTGCTGAGACTTTCTTACCCACTGGCCTGTGATTGTTTTGCATTTGATGTCACTGCATGGGCCTCATGAATCTGAAGAAGACTTTACAGACTGGTATCGGACACATGGGCTAATATCAGACTTGTGGACTTGGACTGGGCTGGGTTGGGATGCTTTCTCAATGTTCCATTCTGCTTGTATACAAACCTTTCCCTTACATATGCATGTGTGCTTATGAAGCTGACTCTTTGATGTGTGGGGGGCAAAGTAAAAGGCACACTTGTGCAGTCCAGATGAGTTAGTAAACACAACATGAGCCTGTGCTTACCTGGCTTATTGGGTGATCTAACACTGTGGAATGCAGAGTCCAGCACAGTGCCTGACCCCTGGGAGGTCTGAGGCTGCCTGAAGGAGACCCACTTTCTTGGAAGAGGAAGGCAAGGAGACATGGAAGCAGCCTTGAAGGACCAGTGGGGTTCCCCAGCTTGAGGTGAACAGAAACAGGAAAGGAAATGGCATGTTTGGGAGAGCCTGCCCAGAGGAGGATGGAGGTAGGAGGGGCTACAATTTCAGGCCCCCATGGAGCAAGAGATGGGGTGGGGAGCAGGAGCAGGGGGTGGGGTCGGGTAGGGGTGGGAGGCAGGCAGAAGGCAGGTCCTACACAAGGCCAAGGTCCAGGCACCAATATCTGAGGACAGGTGACCACAGGAGGGGTGGGTAGTACTGGAAGACAGCCAGTCAGCAGGCAGGGAGAAGGGGGCAACACAGGTCCAAGCAGGACTCAAAACGACTTCCAGTGGGGAGCACCCTCCTCTGGGGCACGTGGGCCGTTGGGGACAAGATCTCTGGAGATTCTTCCAGCACCACTGGTGGGTGTGAGTAAGACACTGCATGTCGCCCAGCCTCCACCTCCCCATCTTTCACAGCTGCCTGGGCATTGCGGGCCACCTTCTCCCAGTGCAGGCGGGGGCGAGAGGCCTGGCTGGGGGACACCCTCACTGGCCAGGGTCCGCTGGGCATCCCAGGGCCTGGGAGGAGCCAGGATGCAGCTTTGGGCCCTTTTCTTCCTGGGCGGCCCCTGGCTTATCTGGGACAGGGCAGTGCTGGGTGGGTGAGGAGGCCTGATAGTGTGAGGGGGTGATAAAGACCAAGGCCACAAAGGGCTTAGAAGGAGGTGGGAGCGCTGCGCCTGGGGTAACACTGTCCGAGACCACGGGCTGCCTCTTCTCTGCCCTCTCACCCGCCTGTCTCTGCCTCTTCTCTGCCCTCTCACCCGCCTGTCTTACCCACAGGCCGCTCTGCCCCAATGGACCCAGCCGGGCCTCCGCAGGTTGATGACAGTCTCTGCACACCGTTTATGGGCAGCCTGTGGCAGAGGCTCCCCAAGGAGGGGAAGACCATCACGTCCTCTTCGCCGCGGTGTCCCGAGATGCCCCTCCGCACAGCCATTGAGCTGATGCACAGCAAGAGACGGGAGTAAAATCACTCCCAAGGGTTTCCAAGACTGACGCGTTTTATGAGAGCAGGACAGCTTCCTCGTCCTCCCCTGGGGCAGCTGGGGGGGTTCTGACGGCTGACCTTGTGGTTAGCAGCAGAATTCCTGGGAAATCCCTCAGCCCTGGGCGAATGGAGAGAGGTTTTGCCTGGGAATAGCCCTAAAGTTTAAAAACAGAAAGTCTCTTCATCTGGGAATCCCTTCATTCCCGGACAAACCAGGACAGGGGGAGAGAGAGAGAGCATGAGAGCTAGAGTGAGAGAGAGTCAAAGAGCGTGGGGGTGGGCCAGGAAACAGGGTGGGCCAGCAAGTGGGGTAACTAGGAGCAGGGAGCAGACCCCGCATTCCAAAGGGTCAGACTTGCTCCGTGACTCCTATGGCCCCTTCCCTGGTCCTCAGTGTGAGTCATGTGTGAGGGGCCATTGCGCCAAGCACTGGGGAAGTCTGAGGCCCCCTCGCTTTACTAGAGGGCTAGGGGGTGCATGGCCAGGGCCTCTGGGTCCTGGATGCCTGGTCCCTTGGCCTCAGAGAGGGCCATCAGAGAGAGAGAGAGAGAGAGAGAGAGAGAGAGACCATTGACCGATGGGTTCTTGCTGGCTGGCTGCTCCAGGTGTGAACTCTTGTGGGGCGACACTCCCATAGCAGTAACCTGCACTACACTCTGAAGGCAGAATTATTGGAAATCAGAATCAGGGCACGTGTCTGGATTGTACACCCTGCGAGAAGGTCCCACTCAGCCATGTCCTAGGAAGCTCCCAGGAACCCCCCTTACCTGGCCATGCTCTGCAGGGGCTCTGAGGGTCAGAGCAGCTGAGGGACGCAGAGCAGGTAGCCAGGGCCACCTCCCTCCACAGGGCCCAGCCCAGGCCTGCGTGTAGGAAGGGCAGGTTCCTACCCGAGTCTTGGGACCCAAGTCTATCCTGCTTTCCCCTCAGAAGGAGATGGACTTGGGGTACCTCCGTTCTGACCTCAAGTGGACACCTCAGAGACCCAGCCTTTGGCCCCGGCATGTCTACCCTCAGATGGGCACCAGTCAGTCCAGGCTGGACCAAGATCTGATGTGGCCCAAAGGAGCAGGGCCTAGGGACCCAACAGAGCACCCTGGAGGGAAAACAAAACAAAACAGAAATTTGGGCTGTCTGGGGATGGGCCTGAAGGGTGAGGGAGAAAAACGGCATAGCAACAGCCCCTGAGGGTCCCCTCAGGACTGGCCTGCCCCAAGCCTGTGTTTGAGAGACTCCACAGACCCTGAAGGAGCTTCTAAATCAGAGGCCCACCGAGAAGCCGTTTCTAGACCTGATGGAAAATCCATTCCTTCTCCTGAAAGCTTCCCGGAGTTGGTCAACTCAGCAAACTGGACACGCTGTGGTGTTTTGCTGTTATCATTCTCACTGCCATTGAATCAATTCTGACTCACGGAGACCCTAGAGGCCAGAGTAGAACTGCCTAACTGCTTAGGGGTGCAGAAGGCCCTGTCTGTCTCCTGAGGAGCGGCCAGTGGGTTTGAACTGCTGACGCTGTGGTTAACAGCCCAGCTCTTAGCCACAACACCACCGGGGTTCCTGGCTGTCAACATGAGGCCCAGCACACGGGCCCTACAGGTTAGCCTTGTTCTAAATCCATACCTCCTGCCTTCTAGAAAGTCCCCCTGCCCTCCGACCTCCACCGGCCGAAGGAGAGGTGGGACCCTGCTGTGGAGCCCATCCCCACCCATGGCAGGTCCCTGGGGCCAGAGTGGAGTGTGGAATGCTGTCACTCCATAGGAATGTCCATGGCTGGTTTTTCCGAGGTAGCTCTCCAGGGCTTTCCTGAAGTTGCCTCTGCACCTAGACTGGAGCCTCCAGCCTTTCCGTTGGCAGCAGTGCATATTGGAAGTTTGCACCCAAAGGGTCACCTCCTTCTATCAGCCAGCTCACCGCCCACCCCTGACTTTGTCAGGAGTGCCGGTGGTGGTGACTAGACATCGGGCTGTGATCCGCAAGCTTGGCAGGCAGGGAGACCCAGGCGCCACGACTCCGGAGAGTGAAGGCATCTGCTGTTCCAGTCTGGAAAACCCACTGGGGCAGTTCTCCCTGGTCCCATGGGGCCTCTGTGAGTCCATTTGTTGCCTTTGTCTCTCCACAGGTGACCCCCCTTCCCTGGTGACCAATGCCATGCAGTAAGCGGGCATGCAGAAGGTCAATGGGTGGCAGGAGGTGGGACCTCAGACAGAGGGGCACTGGGGAGAATTGTAGGTGGAAGAGCCCACAGCTGGGCCCAGAGGCCAGTCTGGGAGACCTGAGCAGCATGAGGTGGAATCGCGGGGGAGGGAGAGAGGCAGCAAGATTGCCCCCAGGTGGGCGCAGATTCCCACAGCTCTTTGTGTCTTCCGGCAGCCTTCCCTCACTCCCACATCAGACCAAGGGACCATCAGACCGGGCCACGAGACCAAACTGTGTGAACAAATGGTGCTGATGGTCGGGGGCTGAGACGGAATTCCCGAGACAGGCCGGTCAAAGGGTCCTTTCCCCCACTCCTTGCTCCGTCAGAGCTGCCTGGATCGGAGGCCAAGGGAGGGGGAGGGGAGCCGAGAGCTGGGCAGCCTGCAAGGGGGTGGGGGGAGAAGACTGAGCAAAGAGGTGCAGAGGGCAGGGTGCAAAGCCCTGGTTGGCCTTTGAAGGACAGGCTTTCCCTGGGAGGACACTTTAATCGCCCCTAATTAAACCATTGCCGGAAGCTTTTAACAGCCCCTTAAGGCCTTTCAAGGACCGCCCTTTTGTTAGTCAACCAAGCTGTTATGCATGAAGAGAGAGGGACCACTTTCCTCAGGCCCTAAGGCCAGGAGGGCCCCAAAGCCTCATGGGTGTCTGAAGAGACCGCTACTTTGGGAATCAAAGCCTAGAACACAAGCTTTCATCTGGAGGAGTACGCTTCCCCTCCCACCCCCACCTCCCCTGCGGGTGGGCCCGCCAAGCTTCTCCCCCCCCCCACCCCCACCCCAACAAGATTTCAGTTGTTCCATGCTGGGGCTGCCTAAGGACCATCCTGGAATCCTGGGACCTGGCCCCTTCCCTTCCTGCAGGAATCAAGTCTGCCAGGACGGTGGGGATGTGTACCACTCCTGTGAAACAAGCAAGTCCCCTCCTCTGGGTCTCCGAGGCCCTGGGACTCTGAGTGCGGGCACTCCCCTGGAGCCAGTGGAAAGACCCTCTCTTCTGAGCAGGGTCCTGCCCTCTGTCAGACATGCCAGCACCCTGGGAATCCCGACTCCAGTGTCTTCTCCTCCCTGCTCGGCTCCCCCGAAACCACAGCAAGCTAAACTGTGAGCTGATGGAAGCTGGGGTCCTGAATGGTGACGGATGGCCCACAGACCCCTGCCCTTTCCAGGCTTTCTGCAAGGTCCCCTTTTCAACACCACCACCACCACGGCCATAACAAAGCCCTCTCCTGTAAAGTGTCTTTGGAAGGACCCAAATGGCGGGCTTCCATTTGGTCACTTGGTCCACATCAAAACCCTTTGTCCTTGGATAGCCCTGTTTCCACGCCTGCCCGCACATTTCATCCTTAGACCTGCCCCCCCACCCCCGTGTCTGCCTCCCCAGGAAAATGGACAAACATCCCCATTAAACAGAAGAAGAAACTGAGTCCCAGGAAGGTTTGTGAACTGGCCAGAGGAGTGAGCAAGGGTAGAGGGGGACAATCCAGGACCTCGCCCCATCCCCTGGGTCTCCTGACTTTCAGGTCCAGCATGCCTGTCGGAAACTGTTGCTCTGCATGTCCACTGCACAAAGACACCCGGCCTGGGGAGGTGGGGACTGAGGTACAAGAGGCACCTGGTTTTAAAGCTGGTGTAGTGGTGTGCGAGGGCCCTTGAGCTGGAGGCCCCCGGCAACCTCTTGTGAATTCTCCCCAAAGCCTCAAGCAGGCATCCCGAGCTCTCCTCTTCCCTCCTTCCTCTGCTCACGAAAGCTGCAGGGGTGAGGGAGCACCCACTCTATGCCAGGCGTGGGGGCCCCGATGTCAGGGGTCAGGGGTCAGTACTTTCTCGCTTCCATTGAGTACTCATGAGAACTCCACAGCCTCGGCCTCCTACTTCAGGGCTGTCACTCCTGCCCCCTTCCTTGATGCTGGCTCCTTGAGGAACAAACCAGGTCTGAGTTGGAGTTTGGGGCGCAAAGGTCTCCTGGGAGGATGGTGGGGAGGGGTATGTGAATAGAGGACTGCCTGCCTTAACTGGAGAGGAGTCACCAGGACTGGTTCAGGAGCCTGCGCACGTCAGTGAGTCGATTCAAGTGCTGACAGCAGAGCCCAACTACCCCACTGGTTTTCTAAGACTGTAACTTTTCCCAGGAGTGGAAAGTGGAAAACCTCCTCTTTCTCCCGCACAGCGGCTTTTGGTTTTGAACTGCTGAGCCCAACACAGTTCCCACGACACTACCACCAGGGCTTGAGGACTTGGGGGTCAAAAGGGGTCAAGTCCCGGCTGGCCTCTCTGCCGGGTCCCACAGCAGGCTCCACACTCCACATGCTCAGAAAGGCTGGAAGGGGGAGGTTGGTTGACGACATTTAGTACAGAGCTGCAGGCCGCAGGTCAGCTTGGCTGTGTGGCGAAGCCGTGAGAGCAGACGTCCGTCCGATCCAGTAACCAAGTACCACACTGTGTGGCCCTCAGGTCCCAGTGGGTCAGATTCGAGGGCAGTGAGTACGGGGATAGTGGTAGACTCCCAGAAACATCTCCACCCCTCTTCGCTTCCCATGGGCCCCCACAAGCCTTAATGTCTTCACATGTTATCTCCCCCTGGTTTCTCTGTGTCTCCCTTATAAGATGCCACGTCGCCAGGCAGGATGAGGCCTCACCCTCCTCTGATGACCTCTAGTAAATCTAACTGGTGACCTCTTTAGAGAAGGACTCTTTCGCGCACAGGGAACAGGGTTAGAGCCTCCACCTCCTCCTCTCCTTTCTTACTGCCATTGAGTTGACTCCGTCCGACCCACGGTGGCCCTGGAGGACAGGGTAGAACTGCCCCTGAGAGTTTCTGAGCTCTCCCAGGAGTAGAAACCTCATTTTCCTCCCGGGGAGCGACTGGGGTTTCAAACTGCCCGCCTTGCAGTCAGCAGCGCAAAGCATCACCATGACCCCACCAGATCGTAAAACTCTTAGGCTCTGCGGATCGGATGGTGCAGTATCTGTCCAGGATCCCTGCTGCTCCACCTGGCCCTTGCAGCACAAAAGGTGACACAGATGACAGCTGCCTCTGTGGGGCAGGCGATGTGCTCCCTTCCAAAGGGGGTGATGGACACGGGCGTTTGAACATCATATGCTGTTCACGTGTGCCAGAATCCTGTTCCGCTGATGTATTTTGACCATACAGAAGCCATTCTTTTTTAGGGGGTGGGGGGACATCACTGCACTGGTGGAAGTAGGAAGCCCAGCCTAGCTCCTAGAGAGGTGCTGCTGGATTTGAACCGTCAACCCTGTGGGCTGCAGTCCCACACACCACCACTATGCCACCAGGGCTCAGCCCTCAGAAGCCATTCTCAGGGACAAAATCATCCTTAGACACAAAAATAGACGGCTGGTTGAAATCAACTTTGGGGACTATAGCCTGCTGGCCTCTGGGTTAGGATGTGAACTTCCAGGTCAGTCAGTCCAGGATTCAAGTCCTGGCTTCTTCATGGACCAGTAGGGTGAAGTCACTTCTCATCTCTGAGCCCCGCCACCCCATTCCATCTTAACCCAGGGACAGAGGTGCCTGTTGTTCAGAGGTTCAGAAAGGTGAAGCACTGACTCCCCACAAGGGTGGGTGTGGAGGAGACACCCTGAAATGTGAGCACTGATGACTGCAGCCATGGGGCAGGGGTGGGGCCTTCAGAGGCCAGTGGGCCTTCTTAGAGGAAGTCTCAGGACGCTGGGACGCCAGAAGGTAAAAGAACGTTCTAAAAGCCAGTCAGACCAAGGACTATGGCCTCCATCCTGAAGTCTCCGAAGAGGGGGCTCCCTTCAAAGTGTGTGCGAGGTTCCTCTAGAGCAGTAGTTCTCAACCTGTGGGCCGCGACCCCCTCGGGGTGGGGTGGGGTGGGGGTGTGTGTCGAACAACCCTTTCACAGGGTTCGCTCGATTCATAGCAGTAGCAAAATGAGTGATGAAGTAGCCAGGAAAGTAATTTTGTGGTTGGGAAGAATGTCACTGCAACATGAGGCAGTGTATGAAAGGGTGGCGGCATTAGGGAAGATTGAGAACCTCGGCTCTAGAACCACCTCTAGGAGTGGGAGAGCAAGAGAGGGTGGGCTAGGAGATATGCAACTGGGTCATGGGCAAGGTCATGACTGGGAGCTGTCAGGGGAGTGTTTTTATCGGCAGTTTGGAGGTTCAGCGGTCCCCCGTGAGCCCCTTCCTTGACTGCAAGCCCATGTCCAGGGTAATAGCAGGAGGGACTGCTTGTTGCCTGGCTCAGCAGTCTCCTCTGGGATCTCCCTTCTGTACCCCATGACGGAGCTGTCCCCTTAGCACAAACCTGCTGTTTCCTGTGTCCCGGCACCGCACCCACTGCTCAATTCAGAGTCTTTCCTTGAGGTGCTGCGGGCAGGCAGTCCCTCTCTGAGGGTGGGGTGATAAGATGTGAGACCCAGACAGGAGCTCTATCCCAGGAGGCCCGAGCATCAACGAAACTGATCCCGACCGGGAGTCCCACCTCTGACTACTTTCCTGCCCTTCCTTCGTGTGACTGGATGAGTGGACTCCTTTCCCTAAACTAGTCTGCACCAAGTCTCTATCACTTGCAAATCAAGAAACATGCTGACCAAATGCAACATCCCAGGCCTCATGCCCATCATTTACTGCAGACTTCCTGGGTGCTGGGCGGTGGTGAGTCAGTGGTAGAATTCCTGTCTGGCACATGGGAGACCGCCTTGATTCCCAGCCAGTGAGCTGTCTGTTGCGGTTTGCGGGTGGCTATTAAGCTGTCAGACTAAGATGGACAGGGAAGAAAGGTGTAGCGACTTCCTTCTGACTAGACCATCAGCCAGTGAAAACCTATACAGATCCCAAAGGTTTGTTCTGAAAC
>PVJH01018611.1:0-44306 GCA_004026705.1 Nesogale talazaci | reverse complement strand
AACACCCCACTGTGGTCCACCCTGACCCTGGACATTGTTCACTTCCTCTGAACCAGGCTGGGAAAGGGAGGGCCTTCGGGGGCTGGGAGACCTCGCTTCACATGGGCAGGGGTCTCCAGCAGACCCGGGACTTGAATCCTAGGGCCTGGTCTTGCCCTTGCCCATATCGACGCTACACCTCTCAAGTGTCTTCCTGGGTCTCGGTGCCATCTATGAGGCCCATCCCCAGCTGCCTGCTAAGAGAGGGGAGGCCAGTATTAGGGTCCACACAGTCCCATAGTGGGTGCCATCGGGGGAGGGAGCTTGAAGTCTCTGGAGGATAAGGAGACTGTGTTCCCAGAGACGGAGTCTGGGGCCAGGAACAAGACCTTGACTCCATTTACCTGGGGACCACACCATGCCCACTTCCCTCCCACCCCACCAAGTCCTACCCTTTGCAGCCAACCTGACCCAAGACCTCAGAGATGCCCTGCTCCCTCCCCAGGGCATTTCACCCCTGAAGTCCCGTGCTCACTAGGGACTGGGTGAGCTTGTCAGCAGCCCAGTGTCCCCACCCTGCAGGGCTAGCTGAGGGCACGGAGCAGGGCTGAGGAGTGCCCCCGGAGGTCCCTGGAAGGAGGACACCATGAGTTGGGGAGCTGAGGAGTGAGCTGACAAGGTGCTGGCCTAGGAGCACATGCAGAGTTCCTGTCCCAGCCCCAGAAGGCGTGACTGTGCCCAAGGTCCCTTAGCATGGGTGGCAGAGAAGACACTACCATACTCCCCCAACCAGCCCAGAACAGAACCATTCCCAGCAGCCATCTGTCAGAGGAGCCTCCGCCTCCACATTCATTCCGGCTATCAGGCCTATGTGTGGCATGCACCCAGGTCCTCTGGACCCGGCTCAGGCGTGGCCTCTCCCTCCCAGCCCAGAGAGGGCAAATTCACACCAGCATTGGACAGCACAGGCCCAGCTGTCGGGGAGTGCACACGCAGGTGACCAGAAGTGCCCTTCTGCCCTACTTGAAATGGCATGTCACTTGCTACTTTAGTGAAGACAAGACCCAGATTCAGATGTCCTGAACCCGTAGAAGAGAAGACAGAGGACAGACTCAGGGGACACCCCGAGGCCAGTTCCCAAGTCTGTGGGCAGAGCCATCGAACAGCCAAGTGCTGCCCTGGTGGCCAGTCTGAGCCTGATCACAGCATGCTGCCGGGGTGGGCTGAAAGCTATGGGTGCTGGCCTCCTCAGCCACCGCCCCTGAAAGACAGAAGCCTACTCACACCAGGCTGGTCACGGGCTGGTGTTGGAAGAGACCCGCAGGGCCCTGCAAGTGCTCGGAGCAAGTGGGTGAGGCACGAACAGACCACAGCTGCTGCCACTGTTTGCCAGAGATAGGGAGGCTGGGCCAGCTGGCGAGGCCACTCGGGGCGACTCAGGTGTGCCCACGCGGTGACGGTCACCACAACAAACAGAGATTCGAAGGCTGCCATGCACAAGCCGAGGCAAGCGTCGACCTCAAGGCACAGGCCATCCAGGCACCTGGGGTGCAGCCAGGTGTCCTGTGTCTCCGTGCTTGTGCTGGCCAGAGCTGCCTCAGGAGGCAGGGGCACTGAGCGAGAGAAGAAGGCAGCAGCTGATCCGAAGCTACACAGATGTCACAGTGGTAGGACGGGAGCCTCAGCTCAGGCCCAGCCATCACCCAGCCCCTCTTCCCAGTTCAGACCGGACTGTCCCTCAGTGAGAAGCCTTCCTTTCCACCCCAGGGCCTCTGCACAAACCGTGCCCTCGCCCCAAAACGTGCGCCCCTGGGCCATTCCTCTTTGCTCCTGTTCTCGGAGAGCCTTCTCCTGACAACTCAGCTCAGGTAGCCCACCAAGTCACCGAAGGGGTCCCCTTCACGTCACACGCATGAGTGACAGCTGCAGAGCCCCCCCATCTCAGATGACCTGCCTTTGCAGGCCCCCTCTGCCACCGGCCAGCTGTGTGCCCTGGTCGCGTGACGTCACGTCAGGAGAACAACAGCGTTGACCCCGGACTGCGAGGTCCAGCCGGTGAGGTTATTGACACAGCGCTGAGTCGGAATCCACCCAAAGGCAGTGAGCTTCAGGGTTTGAGCTCTGATTCACAAAAAGGAGCCCTGGTGGCCTGGGCTGCTAACAACAAGGTCAGGAATTCGAAACCACCAGTCACTCTGAAGGGGAAAGGTGAGGTTTTCTATTCCTATAAAAAGAGGGACAGTCTGGAGAAACCCCAAGGGCAGCTCGACCTTGCCCCGCAGGGTGACCAGGAGTGAGCACGGACTTGGGGGCAGGGAGTTTGGAGTGGGGGGGGGGGGGGCTCACAAATGACAGGACTGACCAAGGGCAAGCCCTTGAGTTCTGAGAGGGCCCCAGGTCTCAGCCCCAACTGCCCCTCTTTTACCTGCCGTCAGTCTTGGGGTGCTGGGGGTGTTCACGTGGAAATGACTGAGGCCAGATCATGATGTCTGGTGGACGGTGGACCCAAGAAGCACAAACAAACACGTGTGAACCGAGACAGCCAGGGGGACTCCCCGACCCCCCACCCTGTGCTGTTGCCCGGGCAGGGCTCTCGCCAAGCACAAGGAGCTCAGGGCATGTCCTGTTTCAGGTGTCGCATCACTCCGTTCACGGCCTCCTCTGGAAGCTCCAGCTGCTTCTCAGAAGTGCTGCTTTCTCTGGAAAATCCAGAGCCCTGCGAGCTCCTAAGAAAATGTTTCCCTAGGGCCCAAAGTCCCTCTGGATCCAGACTCTGCGGGCAGGACACAGGGTCTTCCTCCCCTGCTCCCCACGCACTGAGCCTGTGCCGAGGACAGTGACCGAGCAGCTAGCTGCCAAGTCCTCTCTGCACCTGGGGGGAGATGGAGACCCCTAAGAAAAGAAAGGGCAGCCTGCTGTAGGGCCTGTCCAGGTCAGCCGTACTTAACCTTCTTAAGGCCTCAAGCCTTTCATACAGTTCCTCATGTTGGGGTGACCCCCCCCCCAACCATAACATTATTTATGTTGCTACTTTATAACTGTCATTTTGCTACTGTTATGAATCGGGTGAGTTCTGGGACAGGACCCCCAAAGGGCCCCCAAAGGGGACGCGTCCCACAGGTTGAGAACCGCTGGTCTAGGCGCACCAACAGCTAACGCTGTGTGACTGTGCCGGGTTCCGGCCCAGCTGAATGCTCTGCGCTCACAAACCCAAGCGGAGTCATCCGCACTGCGCAGGCGCACTGGTGCGGCAGAGGCTCAGATGCGTCCCTCGAGGCCCGGGTCACTCTGCGCCCACTTTGCAAGGCAGGACCATGAAGACTCTGAAGCCTAAGGCTCAGCATCCCAAGGACAAGGTCCAGGCCCCATCTGCTGATTGTCTCCCGTGACCTCCCTTCTGAGACCCTGGGCCCCCTCCAGTGTCAGCAAGGAGAGGCGAGAAGGAAGCCCTCACGACGGGGCTGCCCCCAGCACTGTTCCCTCCCCACCCCCGCCACCGGTCGGGAGGTCCTGCAGGGGAGCCTGGGGGAGCAGGTGGTACTCTATTCCAGCGCCAGAACACCCCCTGCCCAGTGTACACCCAGCCGGGCCCATGAATGACTCTGACCTAGATTGTGCCTCCTCTCCCCATCCCCCCCCCCCCCCCCCCTTCCTCCCCCCCCGCCCCCCCCGCGCCCCCCCCCCCCCCCCCCAGCTACTTGCTGCTCACCTGGCCATCCAGTGGCCCTCCCCGCCCCTGCTTTCCCAGCACCGTTTGCCTGGGAGGCCCCTCCGGCAAATCACAGCATCCAGTCTTTCCACATGCCAAGCCTCCAGCCCTCCCCGCAAGGAGGCTCTAGGGCAGCAGTGGTCCTCAGGCTAAGTCTGGCCCCTAGGGACACATGTGATGTCTGGAGACAATTTGATTGTCACATCTGGGGCCGGGACTCCTGTCACAACAGGACTCCTGGCTAGTGACGGGGCTACTAACCACTCAAGTCAAAGGAAGGCCCCTCACAGCAGAGGATGATCCCAGAAGCCAGCAGAGGAACCTAGACTCACAGGCCAGACAGACATGACTGACAGCAAATAAATCCCCCAAAACTACCTCGTAGAACACTTCCAGGTCCTCCTTGGAGGGGGCTGTGTGCCAAAGGAAAACGATGCGCAGGAGATGAGACCTTCATGGAGGCGAGGAAGAGGAAATTCTAGAGAAGAACAAGGAGGGGGAGACGGGGGACAGTGCACAGAGGGTGCCTGGGCCTGACCCAGGAGGTGGGAGATAGGGGAATGGTGCAAGAACACCTTGCAGTCATGGTGCAACTCCCCCAGTGGCGGGAATTCAAAGAAGCAGATGACAGGTTCCCCTCCGCAGACAGGTGCACACACCGCTTGCACAGTTCATTTCTTTCAGAAGGATCAGCACAGGGCTGAGTCGGAGGAGAAGGATGTCCCCAATCTCCAACTTTTCCAAACAGCGGGACCAACCAAGCCGTCATCTCTGAGACCCACTCTTCGTCCTCCCTCAGAAAGCTCTCATAGCCTCCTGTAGTTAAGGGGCATCACGCTGGTTCTGACTCCGAGCAGCCCTATGGACAACAGAATATAAGCATGCCAGCCCGGCCCCACCCTCACCACCCATCCTGTGTGAGAGCCACTGGTCAACCCATCTCATTGAGGGGCTTCCTCGTTTCCAGGGACCCTCTACTTTCACCAGCATGATATCCTTTTCCAGGGACTGGTAACAAGTCCAAAGTACATGAGACACTCACTTTTCTTTTTGCTTTTGGTCGCCTAAAATAAATTCTTATTAAGTACTTTCATTGGGGACTCAGATCTCTATGACAACCCATACACTCACCCATTGTGCCAAGCACATTTGTACATATGTTGCCAGCTTCGTTTTCAAAGTATTTTCTTGCTATTTGAGGCCTTGGTATCAGCTCCTCATTTCCCCCCTTCCTCATGAATTCTTGATAAGTTATAGATTATTATTTGCATATCTTACATCATCCTCTGCCACCCTTCACCCACTTTTCCATTCATTGTTCGTCCCCCTTGGAGGGAGTTATATGTTGATCCTTGTGATCGAGTCCCCCTCTCTCCCCCTACCTTCCCCTTATTTTCCTGGTCTCTCTATTCTCATTGCTGGCCCTGAGGCGTTTATCTGTCCTGGATTGCCTGTGTTGCAAGCTCTTATCTATATCTACAGCAGTGTGCATGTTCTGGTCTAATCTGATTTGCAAGGTAGAATTGAGGTCATGATAGTGGGGGGAGGGGATGAAGCATTAAAGAACTAGAGGAAAGTTGTGTGTTTCATCGGTGCTACACTGTACCCTGACTGGCTCATCTCTTCCTTGTGACCCCTCTGTGAGGGGATGTTCAATTGTCTACAGATAGGCTTTGTGTATCCACTCCTTAGCCCACCACCCCCACCCCATTCACATTAGGTACGATTTTTTTCTGGGTCTTAGATGCCTGATACCTTATCCCATTGACACCTCAGGATCACACAGACTGATGTGCTTCTTCCATGTGGGCTTTGTTGCTTCTGAGCTACATGGCTGCCTGTTTACCTTCAAATCTTTAAGACCTTACATGCTATATCTTTTGATAGCTGGGCACCATCAGCTTTCTTCACCACATTTGCTTATGCACCCATTTTGTCTTCAGCAATCGTGTTGGAAAAGTGAGCATCACAGAATGCCATATTATTAGAACAAAGTGTTCTTGTGTTGAGGGGGCCCTTGAATCGAGTCCCAATGTCCATCTGCTACTTTGATTCTTAACACTTAGATGTAAGTACATAAATCTATTCCCTCTCATTATATATAACTATATTTATATGTGTACATGCCTGTATTTAGACCTCTACAAATGCTCTTTGCCTCCTGGATATTTCCTCTATTTCCTTTTAATTTCCTCTTATCCCACCATCATGTCCAGCCTTCCTTCGGGGTTTAGTAATCCCTCGCTGTTACATTGCCCTTGATTAAGCCCCAGAGATACTCACTCCCTCTTTTTCTAAAAATCATTTTATTGGGGGCTTGTAGAACTCTTCTCACAACACATCCATCCACCCATGGTATAGGGACACTGACTTTTAAGAAGCATTCTGGCTGTACTTCTTCCAAGACAGATGTGTCTGTTCTTCTGGCAGTCCACTGTACTTTCAAATACTCTGAACCAATTCATCTACACTCTTCCTTATTCTTTGTCGAGCTTTCACGTGTGCATCAGGCAACTTGAAAATGCCATGCTTGGGTCAGGCACACCTGAGTCCTCAACAGAACATGCTTGATCTTCAACGCTTACAGAAGCCTTGTGCGGCCGATGTCCTCCATGCACGGAATCCTTTGACTTTGTGGCTGCTCCTTCCATGACTATTGACTGTGGATCAGAGCAGATGAAATTCTCGAGGACAGCCATCTTTTCTCATTTATCATGATGCTGTCTATTGGTCCAATTGTGACGATGTATGCTTCCTTCACATTAAATTATAATCCACCCTGGGGTCTGGAGTCTTTGATTGTCATCAGCAAGTACTTCAAGTTCTCTCCTTGCTTTCAGCAAGCAAGGTATGTCATCTGCTTTGTGACAGGTTCATGATCTTCTTCCTCTTCTGATGTCACATTCTTCTTCAGATAGTTCAATTTCTTGGATTGCTTGCTCAGCATACAGACTAAGTATAATGAAAGAATATAGCCCTTATGCACATCTTTCCTGATTCAAAACCACTCAGTAGTCCCTTGTTCTGTTCAAATTACTATGTCTTGATCCATGGGCAAGTACCACATGAGCCCAATGAAGTGTCCTAGAATTCTCATTCTTCTCCTTGTAGTCCATATAGCTGAATGCTTTTACATGGTCAACAAAACACAAGTGAACACCTTTCTGAAATTCTCTGCTCTCAGCCAAGACCCATCTGATGTCAGCAATGATAGGATATTCCCTCATGCTGCATCCTCCTCTGAATCCAGCTTGAATTCTGGCAGCTCTCTAGCTACCGCTGTGACCATGTTTGCATGATGAATGACGAGATGATAGGCTGCTGACAAGTCCCAGGAATCTGGAGTCCAATGCAGGATGCAGTGTGTGTGTGTGTGTGTGTGTGTGTGTGTGTGTAAGAGAGAGAGAGAGAGAGAGAGAGAGAGAGAGAGAGAGAGAAAGCCTAACAACCAGAGAAACTAATGGTCATGACTTGAGTAATACATTCCAGCCAGGTGGCGAGTCAAGATACAACCCATTCTAATCCTACTTCATGAACATAATGCACAACTTACTCTAAAATGAGATAATAAACAAAGGCAAGAAAAAAAAACAAAACAAAAACTCTCTGCGACCCTATAGGCAAGCACTGTAAAATTTTATGGGTGTAGACAGCCTCATTTTCCCCCTGAGAGCAGCCAGTGGGTTTGAACCACAGAACTTGTGATAAGCAGCCCAAAGTTTATCCCAAGATGTACAATTTATCACCACATTATGGGCAAGAGCTAGAAAGACCACATTAAATAACTCACCACCCCACTGAGAAGCTTTACCAAGAACCAGGAACATCCCTTGTGCGTTTGGCCAGACCTCCCTGGATCGGGCCTTCCGTGATGCCAAATGTTGGGCCGTGTCCAGTCTATAGTAACCTGCTCTTGATGCTGAAGGGCCTGTGACTTCCCAAGCCGTTTCTTTGGAAGACAGTTTAAAGTCCCAAACAGCCTCACTTCCCTTGGCCCAGAAATTCCACCTCAGGGAATTCATCCATAGATGACAACTAACTCTCATGAGATGCAAAAAATAAACAATCATTACCGAGTGCCAGGCCTGCATTAATCGCTTTAATTACATCTCATATAAACTTCTCAGAGGCTTTTGTGAGTCAGGGACTAGCATGATCCCCTGTTACAAATGAGGAAATGAGGTCGAGGGGGTCATAAAACCAACAGATCAGGAGAAGCACTGAATTGGCTCTGGGCTGGCTCGAGCCCCCGGGGGATGCCAGGGTAGCAGCCCCTCGCAGGGAAGGACTCATCTCCAAGACATAATAAGATAAAACAGCAAAGTGTGTGGATGAAAATGTTCTTCTCTACATAGAGGGTGCTGACAACAGGACACTGCTAACGAGGCAGCCGCTACTGCTCAACGAATCTACTGTCAAGGTGATTCAGGCTCGTGGTGGGCCCATGAGCATCTGGGTGGGCCCAAGTTGCCCACCCTTCAGCTGTCCCTGAGCACTCGACCTCTGGCTATGGCCATGGTGGAAGCCTCGAAGTCAGCGCTGACTCCCTACCCCGACCTACCCCAACCCACCATCGCCCGCACCGTTCCCATGCTGAGCCCCTTGTCGTAGTCACAGTGTGGTTCATCTCCTCCATGGCCTTCCTCCTTCTCGCTGACCTTCTGCTTAACCAAGCGTGGAGTCCTTCTCCAGGGGCTGGTCTCTCCTGATAACATATCCCAAAGTATGTCAGATGGGTTCTAAGAGTGGAAGAAAGGGGAGTTGGGTTTCTGGGTGCCAGAAACCTGAGCCGGTACGTTCCCCTCTTGGAGTGGCCATTGGACCGACAGATGTTAAGAAGGAGAGGGGAAATGCTGGGTCATAGGACCCTGGTAACCAGGAGGGTCAATCAGAGAGCGTCTGACCAATCAGGGGCCTCCCAGGAATGGGGTTCACATAAGGGCTCACTGAAGGTCAGCACGGGCCACCTCACAGGGCCTGCAGTCCCCAAGCAAGCCCCATTCCTTCACTGATGGGGTTTCTGTCTCTGCTATCAAGAACATTGAGATAGGAGGTCTATGGGAAGTGGCCATGCGGGAGGCTCCCCCATCAGTACGGGGCACCCCTGATGGCCTTACCCCAGAAGACATCCCATCACTTCCCACCTCAGCATTAGGCCAGAGGAGACGGTGGGGTGGGGACAGACTCACCCTTCAGTCAGTGAAGGAGACTGACTCTGGAGGTGGGCTGGGTCTCACTAGGTCGGACAGCAAATGGGGCAGATGGGCCAGTCCCACATGCTAGCAGTTCTGAGGCCACCCAGAGGGCCTGCCCACCCCATCCCGGGCCAGCCACCCAGACAGGGCACCCCTAGCACAGCCCCGAGGCATGTTCCTCAGCCTTCTCATATCTAGGATGACCCTAACACCTCACCTGGCACTCCAGGCCTTTCCCGAACTGGCCCAGGGACCTGAAGTGTCACTGCGTCCACAGGCTCCGGGAACCCTTGGCTGTCGTCACAATGGGGTGCAGACAAGGAGAGCGGAGAGCGTGGGTGCAGCATGTGGGCCAGGCACTGCGCACCTCTTACGCCAACACTTACGCAAACACACACCTGCACATGCTCTGAGCCAGCCCTGTCACCGGTCCTTCCCTGCACCACCTCACAGGTGCCTCCTGCCAAGCCTGCAGTTTAAATTCTGGCATCACCCCCACTGTTCAAGAGGAACTGAGGCAAGGTGAGGTGAAAGCAAAAGGCGTAAGCGCAGAGAAGGTCCCAGATATCTGGGCTGCCGGCTCCCAGCCCGCTCCAGCCCCAGGACCAGGCTGTCACGCAGACCACTGCACGCACGGCCAAGGCCATGGGAGAGGGTGTACGCTTCCCCGGCGCACACGCCTCTAGACAACAGGTACTACTTACAGAGGGCAATGAGTGAGTGTCTGGGGAAAGATGCAGATCTAGGGGCTTCGGGGCCACAGTCACATTCCCTTTCTTGCCCGGAACTGGGTATCAGCATACTTAATTCACTTCATTTGGACTTTTTTAAAAACACAGACACATCCTAAGTCTGGTACTTTGTAGTTGATGCCCAATTTTTATTGTTTTCAAATTTAAAACAGTCCCCTTATCTGGAATATATTAAATATATAAACGTCCTGTGTATTCTTTTGGCACCTGTGACATACTTACAATAGAAAATAAATAAGTGCATGGCCTGCCCTACCTGCCAGGACTGGGTTCGACCAGGTGGCAGAGCAGAGACAGCCAACACAGGGAGGACCGGCTAGGTCACAGGGGTGGAGGGGCTGTGGGGAGGGCAGCCCTGGGATGCCAGCTCAGCCTGTGGCACCTCAGAGAAGACTCGGGGCAGGGATGGTGGTGCTGCCCCTGCACTCAGGACAGAAAGGAGCGTCCTTGCACTACGGCCTCAGCAAGCCTTGATGCCCGCACAAGGACTGCGGCGGGCACAGCAACACGTGGCAGGGTCCTGGGAGGCTGTGGGCCCCCCGGTGAGGGACTGAGCTCCAGGCGGGCCTGTTCAACTCCTATCTTCTGGGAGGGGGCTCCTGCCAGGACATCCTCCCGCTCAGCTGGACTGGAATCTTCTGACAAGAAATGGCACCTGTAACTCTGCCCCCTAACCGGCCCCTCCTCCCAACCAAGACCCCAAGGAGTCAGGGGTCCCCAGCACACGGGCAGCCAAGCCTTCCCTGGTGGCCTCAGAGCTGGCCCCGTATTGCCCAGATGCCAGAGCTGACCAAGTGCAGGCACAGCCAGGTGCTCCAGTTCACTGGGTCCCCACGGGCCCACCAGGGAGACCCATAGGCAAGAAGGAGAACCACCTCCTGGGTCCAGCAGACGGTTGAACTATCAGAGGAGGAGCAGCCGAGTCTGGAGCCTGAGCATGGGACAGAGTGGTCAACTTCCCAACCCACGGGGCAAGCCAAGCTGAGTGCTTCTGGACACGAGGTGCAGAGTGGAGAATCATGGGGAAGAGGCCCTTGAGCCTGGTAAATTCTAGCTGACCTTAAAGAATCCTGCCACGAGATAGCTTCCCCATGGGTTTGCTAACGTCAAGGTCAGAATCCTACAACCCGTGGCTCAGCGGGAGAATGATCCTGAGTGACAGCGTTGAACACCCCAGGGAGGCAGTTCTGCTCCGCCCTAGGCTGTAAAGTAGCCAGACGTCCCGCTTTGGGTGGGACAGTCCCGATTTTAAACAATTTTTCCTGCGGCCTGTGGCGTTTTTAAAAAGTCCCGATTCGTTTTGGAAACAGTGCCCGACAAGCTAGGGAATAGCGGGAGAACGGGAAAGGAACATACCCCTCTCTACCTCGGCCAATGGTGTCCTGCTTTACCCATGTTAAAATCTGGTCACTTTATCCTAGGGTCATTGGGAGTTCAAAAGGAACCGGAGAGCAGTGAGTGAGGCCACCAGGGAGACCTTGTGTCCGCAAGCCTTGCTCATTCATCCCTACAGGAAGAGCAGCAGCCCACACGTGACAAAAAGAACACACGGCGCCTACTTGACAAACACTGTCTCGTCTTCCCTACTCCGCTACTGCAGGTCCACAGAAGGATTCCATGCAGCTCCTCTAGGCAACGTCTCCAACTCCCACCAAGCAGCCTTATCCTGCGTGGGTCTGACAAGAAAGGTGAGGGAAATACGGATGGGATTTACTTGTGAGTAATTTCAAACAAGAGTCCCGAGGGTGCTATCCTGTTGAGCCCACCAGAAGTCCTCTGAGAAGCAGGAGGCGAGATCTTGTCACCAAGAGCCAGGAGCCGAGCGTGTCCCCTGCACCCAAGAGCCCAGCGCAGGGGACCTCCTGGGTCCAGAAGACAGATGTCACATCAGAGGAGTCGCAGCAGAACCAGGAGGCAGAACATGGGAGAGAGCGATAAACTTGCAACCCACAGCGCAAGGCAAGCAGAGTGCTTCTGTGCAGGAGAGGGTGGCTTGGGGAGAGGGTGGCTTGGGGAGAGGGGTGTCTCTGGGCACTTAATTTGGAAAGCTGGGCTTGCTGACCCATGGAAGTAGAGCCCAGTGTCTTTGGGCAGAGGTTTACTGGAGCGGGGTGCCTCTGGACACTTAATTCAGGGAGCTCGTTTGCAGTGGATGTCTCCGAGCTGAGGCTTCCAGAGGAGCGGTATGCTCTCTGGACATTTATTAGCAGAACTGAAAGAATTTTGCAACAGGGCCTGATAACCCTCTTGAGCCTTTCTCACCGACATTACAACCTGTTAACTTCCGTAATAGACCCTGCACGGTGAATTTTGTGTGGCCATTGGCGTAGACATTAGAAACCGGAGAAGTAAAACAGAGAACATTAACACTAATTAAGCCAACACAGCTGCCAGGGAAAGGTCTTTAATCCCACTTCACAGGTGATGAGACGGAAGGTCAGAAAGGACACAGCTCCCTCAAGTCAAGAAGCAGAAAAGCACAGCAGGATTTGAACACAGGCACATCCACTCCAGAGCCCAGGATCTCGCCCCAGTTGGTGCCAGGCCCTGTGTTCCCCATGCTGTGTTTGCCCAGAGCCTCCCTGTCAGGACGTAGGCAGAAGCTTTTCCACCAATCTTTGCAGTCACCAGCAAGGCAAGCCAGGGGGCCCCCTGCCCGTCCTGCAAGTGTGGACACTGAGGTTTTCTCTCTGCAAGCTGAGCCATGACGAGGAGACATAAGCCGCTCACAGTGTGCAGAACCCTGCCTTGGACTGCACGTGGGCAACTGCACACGGCGGGGACGGGGACCAGGCCCCAGCTCCGAACCTCTTTCCATCACAAGATGCGAGTCCAGCCCACCGCAGGACATGGTTTCCCCGTACAACCTTTGCTTCTTGCCACCCTGACCTCCCAGGAGCTGTAGGAGGCCCAAGGAGTCCTCTGGGCCAAGGCCTGTCAACACCCACTGACTGCCACCTGCTTGGTGAGCAAGAGGAAGCAGTCTTACCCAATAAAGGAAACCCTTCCTGGGTGAGGCAGGCATGTTGAGAGAGACAACCTAGGGGTCCCAGTCCAGCAGAGGCCCAGGAAGAGACTACCTCCAAGCCAAGTGCCAGCCTACAAGGCCTGACACAGAGTCCCTCTCCCACCGGGCCCTTCAGGAACAGCCAGCCAGCTGGCATGCCCAAGGGGTGAGTCACCAGGCACTGGGCGCTGACTCACTCACCGGAAGCTTCCCGTTGCCCCAACCTCTCCCCACATCAGCCACTGAAAACTTTGCTCCCTTCAGCCCCAGGCTCAGGCTGGCTGATAGTTTCCTGTGCGTCACACAGGGGTGGGGGAAATCCCATGGACACCCTCCTAGCCATAGGGAGGGCAGCCGTGGGCCTCAGCACTCAAGGTGCTCCCCACAGTCTCACATCCGCCTTGGGAAGCGGGGGGTGGCCCAGCCCCAGCAGGCCCTCTGTGCGGGTTAACAGGGAGGGACTCCTCCAGGGCAGTGCGCAGAAGGTGGAACTCAGATGCCTGTGGCATGAACAGAACAGGACACGTGGGTGCCCACACATGACACGGAGACAGCACACTGGGTCGTCCTACCAAATGTGTCCTTGCCTACTGGCCCTCGAGCCAGCAGCCAGAAAGGTGATGAGGGGGCACAGGCACAATGGTGCCAGGGGCTGGGAGCCTTCTGCCCCGGTGGAAAACCCTCCATCTGAGGGCACTGAGATCGGGAAGGGAGAATGGGAACCCACTGCAAGGAAAAAGCTCAAAGCCATCTTCAAGGTCAAGTGCCAACCCCTTCTTGCTTCGTTGCAATCTCTCTGAGAAAATCGAGGCCAGGAGTCCTGTGCTTGGGAGGAAGAGGACACTGGGTCCGGGCTCCAGTTCTGTGGGTTCAGCTCCATCTCCCTGCCCTGTCTGGCCTTAGTGCTGTCCTCTGTTGAATGAGTCAGGCTGCAGTGCACACGCCAGGTGCCAACTGGAAAAGGCTTGTGCATGCTTTTGCAAAAGTGTGGCCTCTGCCTCCCTCTATCTTCGAGCTCCTGGGCTGGCTGGGAGGAGGTGCTGGCTGGCTGGCACAACATCCAGCACAGGAACGGAGTAAGCAGGCAAATGACAGAGACATGGGGCAGAATCCTGGCTCCAAGACCTCCACGGTGTGTGATGCGACTGGGTCCTCATCTATGAAATGGGGCAGGGGGGCTGAGTGCCATAAATGGCAGGTGCATGGCACAGAGAATGAGCCTCAGTGAATCTTATCATTTTTTATGACAGGGCACGCCATCCTGTCCCAGCCCGGAAGAGACTGCCGGGGGAGGCCCCTAACTTCCAACCCGCCCACCCACACTGCCAGTTCCTTGAATCCACAGGTCAGCCAATACCCCAAAGCCACAAATACATCCTATCCTTGTCTCTACAGAGGCCCAGAGAAAGGGGCCGGCCAGGTCTCAAGTCACACAGCACGAAAGCCCAGCAGGGCCGCCACCAACCAAGGTCTCTGCCTTCATACCCTGGTGCCTAACGTCTGTTTTGTATTGACAGGGGACCCCTGTATGCCACAACAGCGCCAGTCCAGACGCCCTGGGCCAGAATGAGGCATGTCTTGCTGACTGGCCCCAAGGACTCTGTAAAGCATGCCCCTCCCCTGCCACCTCCTCCAGGGAGTGCCTCCCAAGTTACTCACAAAAGTTGGACGATGGTCAGGGATCCAGCCTCCCACTTATGTAAAATATAATTACCTTGCCCACCCAGGCAAACTCAGGACCACAGTCACCCACCCCAGAGCCTCTAGCAGAAGGGGTGGGCATGATCACATACATCCCAGAACCCCAAACAGTCCCCCACGGCCCAGTCTCCTCTGCACCTGGGCTCCCTAAGAGGGAGTCCTGGTGGTGCAGAGGTAACACTGCTTGGCTGTTACCCAAAAGATCAGCGGTTCAAACCCACCAGCTAGTCCACAGGAGGGCAGGCAGGCATGTCAGTGTGCCTCTGAAAAGATTCAATCTCGGAACCCCCCCGGGGCAATTCTACTCAGTCCTACTGGGTTATGATGAATGAGAATCGACTTGACAGCGCTGGGTTTCTAACTGCTTCTGTGCAGCTACAACGCAAACATAGGCCCTCCCTTGCCCCCACATGGTTGTGAGCTTTCCAAACATCGACAGACATGCAGTCCCCAGGCCCCCAGCCCTTCCTGTGCACCTCTGTGTGCTGGGCACCACACCAAGCTCTACATAAACACACACACACACACACACACACACAGAGAGAGACACACACACGGTACCGTGCATCCTCTCCCAACACATTCATGAGGTCCACGAAAGGACAGGGCCATCTCACTGAGGCCCAGGGGACCTGCTGGGGTGCGGCAGCCCATTCATTACAACCACGTCCGGTTTGGAAATCTCTCTCACACACCCCAGCCTACGGAGATTCTGACATGTCAAAAACATCCTTTCCTCTCCTGCAAAGGGGAAAAAAAAAAAAAGGAAAGAAAGAAAGAGAAAAATCCCCTTTTGCTCTCCAAGTCTGTCCACCCCACTCTGTATGACAAATCCTACTGCTGTCTCTGCCTCTGCTGCTGCTGGAGCTAGGTCACCACATCAAAAATTTCCAGGAAGAGATGCAACTTGGAAAAGGCAGAGCAAGCCCCTTTCCAGGTGAGCACCTTCGTCTGGCAGCTGGCCCAGGGCTCATGGGGTGCCAGGCAGAACAGGCCTGGCAGCAACAAGCCTGGCACCTGGCAGAGTCTGAGCCCCAGGCCATGGCCCAGTGTGGAGTCCCGCACACAAGCATACAAAAGGGGCAGAGAGAGAAGGGGCTGCACACCAGAGAGTGAGGGTCTGAGAGCAGCCACAGATGAACAAAGTGCCTAGAACAGTTAGGGAGCTCAGGGCTGCAGGGTGGGTTGAGAGGAGGGGATCGGGGGGTGGGGGGTGGGGGATGGAGTGGGCGGGGGGTAACTTTGTGCAGTTGGCAGAAATAGGGCCCACAGGAGTAAAGCTGCGTGGGAGAGAGGGTAGCTCAGAGTTAGGAGGTTGCCAGGGTACCTGGCAGAACTGGGTCTACAGAGAGGTCCCAGCAGGAGAACGGGTCCAAATGTGTGCGGCGGATCAAACTTAAGTTACAGCCTGGACACAGCCCAGAAATCGGGGGAGAGCAGAGTGAGTCCCACATGGTCCCACTGAGGACCCTAGCCTGTCCAGTCAAAATACAAACAGCCCTTAGGCTTCTACTGCGGGTCAGGGAGGGTTCCAAATTCCCGACAGAAGAGATCAGAGTGTGGTCCCCGACTCAGTCAGCCCCCGGAGCTCCCGGGTCTTCGTCCTCCCCAAGATCCACTTTGGAGCTCAGAGATGGTCCGGCGAAGGGTCGGATCTGGGACCAAATGGAGTTCAGGGGCTGAGGAGCTGCCCAGATCCGGATGGGAGGTCCTCAGGGAAGCCAAGGTGGCAGGGCAGGACTGGGCTCTGCCAGGGGGTGGCAGCGGTTCCACTTATGGGCCCGGCTGTCTCCTACCTTTGGGCGGAGGTGCACTTGCAGGCTGGTTCGGGGTTGGAGACTCCATGGTTGGTAGGGTCCAGCGGCGCCGGAGGTAGGGCCTACTCAAGGGGGCAGCGGGCTCGACCTGGGCCGCGAGAACTCATGGCTGCGGGCGAGTGGCCCGGGCGCGACTGGGGTAGCTGAGTAGGACTGGCAGGAAGCGCCTGCAAAGAGCCGCACGGGAGCCAGACTGGGCAGTGCCACGGAGACCAAGCCCGACGGCGCCCGACGTAAGCCCCGCCCCGCACGCCGATTGGCTGCCTGCCTTAAGAACGCACCTTGCAGCCTATCACACTCCACATCCGCCCCCCGCCCTTCAAGCCCCAGACCCAGCCCACCGCTTGCTCAGAAGTAGAACCTGCCCCCTGCCTGTCAAGCCGGCCTACCGCCGGGAAAACTCGGCCTAGCCAGGCCCCACCCACTCTGTCAAAGATTCAAGCCCCGCCTATTCCCCGGGATCATCCGAGCCCCGCCCCGAGCCCGTCCGGCTTTAGTCCCGCCCCGAGCGTCGAATGGCCAAGAGCGGGAGGCAAGTCCAGGATCCTATCAAACTCTGAGCACGTCCCTGGCCGTTTAGCCCGAGGCCCGCCCTCCATTCCGCCCAAAGTCAAGTCCTGCGCTCCATCTTTCAAGCGCTCCCGCCACTAGGGAAACGCGGTCCAGTGGAGCCCAGCTCCCCCTGGAGCCAGGACCGGGCCCCTCCCACTACCAGTCACGCTCTAAGCTCCGCCCCCCCACCCCCACGAACAGATCAGGCATCAGGCCCCGCCCCTCAGCCCGACCCCAGCGGTGCGGGGGCAGAGCTGGAGGTGAGTCTTCGGGAAAGCCCCCCAAGATCTCTGAACTCGGCAGGCCAGTCAGGCTGGAGCGCCCCCCGCCCCTCCGCCGCCCCCGCCATGAGCGAGCAAACGAGCTGGGCAGGACGGACCGATGAGGAGCCAAAGTGTACGCACACCCCACTGAGAGCTGGGTTCGCTTCCGGCTGCACCGTTCGTGGAGTTGTTCACGGACTGCGTCCCTGTCCGTGCACTCACACGCTCTCCTGCAGACGCAGCTTCGGCGGGCGGACCGAGTGAGGGCTCCGCGGCGCTGCCTCCCAAGTGCCAGCCTCCCTTGTCCTGGTCCACCTCTCCCCAGAGGGAGGTGAGCGCACTCTGGTTCCTTTTAAGCCATTCCAGAACCCTGCGTGGCAGTGTTTCGCGTGCTGAGACGGTCTACAGACGAAAGATGTGGCCGTGCACTTGCTAAAGCCCCCGGGATCCCTATGGAGCAGTACCGCTTTGACCATACAAAGGTCACTGAGTCCGACGGAACCTGCTAAGGCAGTGGGTTCGGTTTTATGAATTTGGTTACTCAATCGGTGCCCTTGACCAAACTTCCATCCAGGCACGCCCTTGGCCTGATCTCCTTCCCCCCTCCCCCTTGGTGCCTGCTGTGGTCATCTGCAGAATGACTGGATGGACCCTTCTCCCCTCACTCCCACTTGGAACCTCAGGGAATTTCAGACACCGTCAACTAATCGGGTTCTGAAATCAAGTGACTCAGGAGGTGAAGCCACAGGCTAGAGTGGCAGGTGGCACCTGCCGAGGTCAAAGGGGTCAGTCCCTTCCCTGGGCTGGGCTTGTGGATTGTTGAGAACCTCATGTGAGGCCAGCCATGGGGAGGTGACCGCTGCTTGCCCTGTTGTAAACTGGGTGACCCCCGCAGGGCTTTGCCTACACCATGATGGGGAGGGTCGGATGTGATCAGGGAGGTGTGACACCGCCTTACAATTAGCACCGTTCTTTTTCTTGCCTCGCTGGCTCATCTTTTCCAAACAGTGGGCTCACTCACGGCCCAACTCTGGGACCCAAACAAGTTGCTGCACAGCTAAATGCCTCGGTCCCCTGTGGGACGGTAATAGCTCCCTAAATGCATGCCATGACCTCATGCTCAGAAGTGCCTGACTCAGGGCCTGGCAGACACTGAGCCCCTGCACCCATTGGGGACCACCTCCTCCAGGCAGCCATCTAGGCCTACTCGATGCTCAGGTGAGAAGACCCAGAGCTCTCCATTTCTAATGGGCTCATCATTTCACCCTCGACATCTGCTATTAACCCTCCAGCCACGCACAGCAGTAGCGCCCTCTCTCCCACCTGCTCAGGTGGGTTCTGGCTCAGGGCCTCTGCTTGTTATCTTTCCTGCCTGGTGCATCTTTCCCCAACGCCTGTCTCTGTGTCTCTGGAGGCCTCTCCGGTCGTAGTCTGATGTCAGTGTTTGTTCCCTGCCCAGCACCCACCCTGCTGATGCTAGTTCTCTTTCCTCTGTCTTTGCTTTGTTTTGTTTTGACTTTCATTCTGGCTCTCCTTCGAAAGTGTGCCCCTGACCCCAGCACATGTCGTCTGCCTCACCCCCATGCTGCATTCCTGGGACACCACCCTGGCCTGGCACACACTCGGTGCCCCATAACTATCTAAGGAATGGGCCCAGGAAGGAAGGAAAGAATACCCCAGTCATCCACGGAGTGATTCCAGGCCCACGTGGGCCTGCAGGACACCGAATGAATCCAACCGGGCCCTTGCAGTCAGAGTTTATGGATTAGTCAGGGCGCCTGGCAAACAGCCTGAGAATCGCAAAACTTCATGCGAAGTGCTATAAATAGACACGTGAGTAGGATGCCAAGAAGTTGTCAGAAATTCACCTGAGGTGAGATCAGTCAAGGGAGGCTTCTCAGAGGAGGTGACGCTGAGATTGGACTTTTAAAGGCCAGGAGGAGTTCAGCAGAGAATCAAAAAGAGAGCACAGCTGGGAAGAGCAGCAGAGCAGGCCCAGGGCTACATGTGAAGTCAAAGCACGGTGAGGAGCAGGCTGAAGTGTGAGCGTGTGTCTGAGTGGTGCCCCCTGGGAAAAGCCAAGGATCTTCTCTTTCTCTCGCAGGCCAGTTCCAGCAACATCTAGGGGACCTCCTCTGCTTCTCAGTACCTGAGAGGCTCCAGGAACCTCAGAACCAGAAGGGGCATTTATCTGCCAGGGGCCACTGCAGGCTTCTTAACCCAATTCCTAGAAGAAACATTCCAAAGGATCCTCTCAAAGGGAAGAAACTGAGACTCATAATGAGAAGAGGCATGAATCATGCCTCATCATGAATCATTCCCCAGTGGCCTCAGCCGAGCCGGGGTTCCGTCTGAGGGAAAGTCAAGGAAGACCTCAGAGGCCAGTGGGAGCCCCTTACTCTAGGATCAGGATCTAATGTTGCAGAGCAAGGAGGAGAAAGTCACGTGGGAATAAAATGCCAGGGAGGGCAGAGGTTCCCCTGCTTTAAAGAAACGGTTGCCCTGGAGATAACCTCACCCACTGTGGACCCGACTGCAATAGAGAGATGCTGCGGGGTCCTGATGCCGTCTGCATAGTGGCAGCCACTGTGTATTTTGAGTGTCTTGCAACCCATGGCCTCATCTGCCAGCGTTGACTTGGAGAATATTCTCTTAGCCGTGGGATTTTCACTGGTTGATGTTTGGAAGCAAACCCCAGACTTTTCTTCCTAGTCTATCCAAGTTTGGAAGTTCTGCCCCTCGCGGGTGACCTTGCTGGTATCTGAGATACCCTAGAGCACCGTTTTCAGTATCACAGCAGCACTACAAACAACCGCAGGGTGACAAACTGGCAAGTTCGCTGGTAAATTGAAATTGTGACCTTCCTGTGATCTCTAAGGTTGGAGGCATAGAAGTTAATTTGACTCTGTACAAGTGAAATCGCTGCACGATCAAGATAGTCAGTGTCAGGTGCCTGGGCGGGCCTCCTCTTGACTCACCAGCTTGTCAGCTGCATGTGCAGAGTGGCTTTGTTTGGGTCACCACGGGCCCTAAAGTCATCCATGGCACTCAACAGACGCCAGTGGAGAGGAGAAGGCGCCCAACAGTCCAGTCCAGTCCAAATAAGTATCGTCTGCCTCCGTTCTGTCTAGGGAGAGAAGACTTCAAGCTTGGCGGGAAGTTAAGTGTTTCAGGTGCCACCTCATCTTTCCAAACCAAGAGCCAGCCCCACCTCCTCCAGAAATCCTGTCTGCAATTCACGGTGAACCAAAGCTCCCTCCTCTCTCCTCTCTGGAAGACCTGGAGCTAGGGCTTCAAACAGAGCAGGAGAGAGCACTGCGGGGAGGTGGGGGAGGAAGGGCCCTCTGTGCTTATTTCCATGGGGACTGCTAATGATCACTATGGATTGAATTGTGTCTCCCTAAAATATATGTTGTCTATCCTAACCCCTTGGGTGCTGATTAGAGTCCCATTGGGGGGTAGGTTGTTATGTTAATGAGGCAGACTTAGCGAAGGGTGTCTTATAGCATCTCCTTTGAGATATTAAAAGATTAACCAAGAGAACAAGAGCGGAATAGATTAAGATAGATGCCAAAAGCACCCGGAGTTCTCCAAAGAACCTGGAAGCGGAGGCTGAAGAGACCAAGACCAAGACCAAGACCTTCCCCAAGAGGCAACAGAGAAATCCTCCCCCTAGAGCAAGCACCTGAACGAAGATTTCTAGCCGTGCGATCCCTGAAAAAATACATTTCTCGGGCTGAGCCCCGGTGGCGTAAGTGGTTGAGTGCTGAACTGCAGCCCGCGGGTTTGGCGGTTCAAATCCAGCGGCTGGGTAGCACCCATGACCACCAGAGGCAGTGATGCCCACACACACAAAAAATTTTTTTAAAAATTACATTTCTGGGGCTGAGCCCCGGTGGCGTAAGTGGTTGAGTGTGGGACTACAGCCCGCAGGCTTGGGAGTTCAAATCCAGTGGCAGCTCTCAGGAGTGGCACTGGGTAGCACCCATGACCACCAGAGGCAGTGATGCCCACACCAAAAAAAAAAATACATTTCTGTTTGCTAAAGTCACCCTCAGTGGTATTTCGGTCATAGTAGCACTAGTAACCAAGAGAACCATTCACAAGTCTGTGCTAAGAACTGAATCCTTTAACTCCTCAGAGGATTGATTTCTTATCTGGAAAATAAAATGGACTTAAAAATTAAATTAAAATAAATGGACTTTAAGGAGGTCGGGCATGTTGTTGTATATTTTTATCACAATTAATTCCACACACATGCACACACACCCTTAAGAGTTAGGTTGAGGCCATGTCTGGAATATTGTCAGGACTCAAATAGTAATAATAATAATGACAAAAACAAAAACCCGACTGTTAAATCTGTGTCTCCAAGGCTTGAGCTGGCCTGTGGCCTCCTCAGAAGGACAGGCCTCCTCAGGGAGCAAGACCCTGCCCTGGGTGGAGGGGTGGGGGGGGGAGGGGGGTACTGTGAACAAACCAGACACAAAGGCAGGTCTGGGGAGAGGGACTCTTCAGCTCACTGTGGGGCAGACAGGGTTAGATAAAGGAAGGGGTCTCAATTAGTGGACTCAGAGAAGGCTTCTTGCAGGGGAGAAACTTTGGGTTCAAAATGAAAACACTAACAAGCCACAGGGTGAACACACGGCTCCACCTTCATGCCCCAGCCACCGAGGTGTTCTCCTCAAGATCAGCCATGGCACCATTGATTTGCACATTTTAGATCTCTGATAAAAAGATGTACGACAGCCACCCTTCACTGCCACCAAGTCAATTCATAGTGACCCAGGAGACCGGCCCCTGTGGGTTTCCAAGACTGTCACTCTTAACAGATGCAGAAAGCCTCATTGTTTTCCCAAGGAGGGGAGGCTGGTTTGAAACTGCTGACCTTCTGCTTAGTAGTCAAGCAGTTACCCCACGAGGCCATTTGAACCATGCTTAAGTGTGCAGCGGGGCAGCCTTGATTACATTCGCCGTGTTGTGCAACCGTCCCAGACCAAACCATTTGCCCTCGAGCCAATTCCACAATGACCCCACAGGTTATGGACTAGCAGGACTTCCTCGACCACCATCTGTATGGAACCAGGCTGCTGCATCCCTCTTCCATGGCACTTTGGAGTGCGTTCGAACCTTCCGCCTTCAGGTGAGTAGCCGGGCACAGCCCATTTATACAACCCAGGGGCCTTCACCACTGCTTAATTTCACAGCGTTTTCATGACCTAAATGGAAATTGTCTTCCCTTTAAGCAACAATTACACATTTGTTCCTCCCCTCAGACCCTATTAACAACCTAGCTTTCTATATCTTTGTATTTGCTTACTTTGTATATATATACATACATATATACGGAATAATATCTACCTTTTGTTGTCTGGTATATTCCATCCAGCATACTACTTTCATGGGTCATCCAGGTGGCAGCATGTATCAGAACCTCTTTGCCTATTAGCATATATACTGCCATGGAGTCCATGTTGATTCAGCACCCCCTACCCCCACCCCCCGCCTGCGAATGCCCAGGACCATGACTGTTTGCAGGAGTAGAAGGCCCAGTCTTTTCCTGCAGAGCGACCAGCTATTATTCCATTGCATGGATATACTACACTTTGTTCATCCATTTATCAATTAATGGTCACCTTAGCCATTCCTAGCTACTATGAGCCATGCTGCAATGAACATTGGGACACACGTATCTGTTTGGGTCCCTACTTCTGAATTCTTTGAGTACGTACCCAAGAAAGGAATTGGTGAGTTATATTACTCGTGTGTGTGTGTGTGTGTGTGTGTGTGTGTGTGTCCTGAGAAGCCCAGATCCACCTATGCAGCCTTTGGGAGGAAAGACTAGAGGCCAGGGCTGTCTGCCAGCAGGCAGGTCACAGTGATACAGCTATCTGAACTAAATCGCAGGAAAGCGACAGGTACCTTCCTAGTTTCTCTTGCTCTCCATTTTTAAAAATTGTAAATCAGGCGAAGGTTTACTAGGTGTTTTCCATTCAACAGTCCACACACATTTTGTTTCAGGCCCTTGATTTCAGCTCACAATGTAATATCACTTTGTAATATCCTACTCTCTCCCTGTTTCCCATTCCCAGTTCTCCTTTTTGTCCTAAGGGCTTTCTTGGCATCTAATTCATGTGTATAATTCAGTAGTTCGATCACATCAAGAAGAGTTGTACGATCATCATCACAATCAATTGTAGAACAGCTTCTTCAATTTCAGACTCATCAATATTAGCTCCCCATTTTCCCTGCCCCCTAAACTCCCCTGTACTCAAGGGACCATTGATCCAGTTACTGTCTCTATAGATTGATCCATTTTCTTACACAGAAAAGCATAAAAAGTAAACAATAACAACCGCAAAACCTAACAAGAATAACAAAGTAAAATCAATAAAACCTTCAATCAAAAAGAAAGGAGGGAATCTGGTTTTTATTATAGTCCTGTCTTTGTTTTCAAATGGGTTTATCTCTGTTGTGTTTTGTTATTATTGGTATCTTTCTGGACTCTGTTACTAATTTTTCTATGCTTTTCTGGTATATGAAATCCAGGCTGGGTGAATATAGAGAGATAATAACTAGATTAAGAATTCCTAGGGGGCTCTTTGCAGCAGAAGACATTTAGGTGCAATCTGGAAACTGAGGACTTCCCTGTCCTGAAGATCCAGCGGCCATGGCCGACAACATGCTAGTGCCCACCTCTCTGGGCCCAGACAACTTGAGCTAGGCCTTCAGTGACCTCGTTGACATGGCTCAGTGCTTCCGGCAGTGCACAAACACAGACAGACAGGAGGCCATGCTCATTTGGATCTGCAGGTGTACAGTCAGGGGGGCCAGGTCCTGTCCCTGACCTCAGCAGAGCTGGCCACCCTGGGGAACCTGACCAATGACAAACTCTCCAACTATGACCAGTGGACTCTGCAGGGCAGCTGCCAGCCACTGCTCATCCGGTTGCTGAGAGCCTGGCGCCAGAGCTGAGCAGCTGTCACTGACTTCTGGGGCAGAGAGGTGGATCTCCCTCTCTGGGCTGCGCTGGAAGACAGCATGCAGCTGGTGCCTAGCTGGACATGCTCAGCTGGATCTATCAGGATCCACCCTCTGCTCCGTACTTGTGAAGACAGGTAGATAGCAGTATACGTAACTAAAGGAATGGGGGGGCACACCTCAGCAGCCCTTATGTAGGTCCTCAACTCTAACACTGAAGGGGCAATTTGAGGGCAGCAAGCCTTTGAAAGATGGGACATGGGGGTCATTCACTTGGGCCGGTGTGACACTGCCCTCCTTTAGACCAAACGGAATGACTTATGGAGTCTTCATTATTAACAAGTTGTAGCACCTTAAACACTTTTGTCCCTGCTGTCCTCTGTGCCAACATAATGTCCCCCGTGGAGATTTGAATCCCAGTGCCTTTTAGGCCACCGTGTCCTGTTCATCTTTTTGTATAATAAAAGTTGGGCCTAAGCCCCTTTAAAAAAAAAAAAAATTCCTGGGGAGGAGGGTGTGGCACCAAGGAATACGAGAAGGAAGAAAATGTTTTGAAACTGCTTGTGGTGAAGATTGTACAACACTTCTGAATATGACAATTATTGGGTGGTATGATGTCTGGGTTATGCCTTAATGAACTGATGTGGAAAAAAAGAAAGCAGCAAATATTAAAAACAAGAAAAAGTTTAAATGGATCCTAAGGAAGATCAAATGACAGGGTGCTCACTTTTAACCTCGCTGCACGTGCAACGATCTGCTTTCTGATGCATTCTGCAATGCCAGGCCATTCACATCGCTGGTCAGCAGTCAGAGGGGCCTCCTCGGGGGCTTAATGCACATGCATTTCCCTTCCATTTTTTAAATTATTATTATTGAAGCAGCTTAAAGTGGGTCAAAGGGGAGAGCAAATGATAAGGTATGACATTTTGATCTCACTATGGCTGCTACAATCAAGTTTACAATGCTCTGTCTGACAACAGGACTATTGAGCTTCTACAAGTGGATTTTGGACTTCCACAGATGTGGATAAGAGTCTCTATTTCCCCACAGCCTCTCCAACACTTGTTGCTTTCTAATTTTTCGAGTTGGGCTATCGTTATGCAAACCAAGTGCTCTCAATTGGAGCCCTGATGCCATTCCCTCCTTCAGATCTGGATTAGATTAGATTATTTGCACTCTTTAGAACACACAGACTGGTGTGCCGCTACCACGGAAACCGAGTTGCTGCCTTCTCCTTCTTTCCTCACCTTTCCTGGCTTCTGAACCCTGGCCTCGGATAAATGCTTCTTCCCCTTATCGTCTCAAATAGTTGACTATCCTAAGAGCCTATCTATTTCTCACTTGGCTGAGAATCGAGCCACAAGGGCCTGTTCAATGCAGTACCAGGCTTGAAGGTGTCTAAAAGTCATAGTCTTGAGGGTTCTACCAGTGTCTATGTGACCCACGAGCCTGATCAGATGTTTGTTTTGTCTTAAACGGCTTTGAGCTCTGGACCACATTGCTCTCCCACTCTGTCTTGGAGTATGACTATGGTTCCCACAAGACAATGATCCTGAGCCCCCAGACCCATCCCCTCAAGGTATTTGGAGGTTTGGACATTTTCACAACTCTGCCCCATAAGCTCTACATTCTCAAGCAGATTTGCAGCCTAGTAAACACATATGTAGAAGCACCTTGTCAAACCTAGATCACGTGGTAATTCTGTGCCTAACTTTTTGAGACGCCACCACACAGTGTTCCATAGTAGCTGCACGATTTAAATCCCCATTGGCGATGAGCCGGGAGGCTTAGGGAGGCTCAAAAGAGGGAATGTGTCTACATGCTCCATCCCTTAAGGGTTGCAGATGTGGATTCTGAGGAAGGTGCGGGCTGGCATTTTGTTCCAAGGCCTCCCCGAGCCTCCTGCCCGTCTCAGTCAGCTGACGGACTATGATAAATAAAAGTTATAGACCGCAAACATTACCAAGGGCCTTAGGGATCTTGGGATGTGAGCTGAAGAATATAAAGTCTCATCTACAATGACAAAAAATAGCTATAAAAATATGTAGCAGTCGTGGTTTTGATGATAAGCGCACTCACTTTTATGAGAATTTCTATCCCAAAACAACCCTGGGAGAAAATATTTGTAAAATAAATATCATAAAAGGATTGTCCCCCAAATATACAAATCATTCTTGTAATGCAATCATAAGAAAACAAACAACCAAATAAAAACGGTATAAAAGACTCAGACACTTCCTCTAAGAAGATATAGGGGTGGCAAATATGTACATGAAAAGATGCTTGGCATCGTGAGTCATTAGGAAAATGCCAATTAAAACCACAATGAGATGTTGCTACACACTTGTTAGACTAGCTAATGTTCAAAACACTGATAATCCCAAGTGCTGATGGGGAAGGGCAGGATCCACATGTCGAGTGCAAAAGTACAATGGTGTGACCCTTCTGAAAGACAGTCTGACCGTTTCTGATAAAGTGTCCTGGCATACACCACACAGTCCAGCCACTCCCCACCCACTAGAAATGAAAACGGTTCCCAGACTCATTTGGCCGACCCCACCCTGTTTTCAGAAAAAAAAAAAAAAAAGCTCAGAGTCCCTTTGATAATTAAAAACGTGTGTACCGTAGCCCATAATCCTGGATAAAGTGTAGGTATCAGCGTTGCAGCCCCACCCCTGGACTATTTCAGTGCTGCTGCCTTGGGGCGGTATTGCTTACTTCGGGAACACTGATTTAGACCAAAAGCTTGTATGTGGATGCTTCCAGCAGATTCATTCATAATGACTACATCCTGTAGAGAACTCAATTGTGTGTGAACTTACCAATCAGTAAACACATTATGGCATGTCCATCAGTAGAATGCTACTCAGTAAAGAAAAGAGAATGAAATTCTGACATGTTGCATCACAGGTACCTCTCAAGTGCGTAATTATGGTGAGTGAAAGAAGGCAGACCACAGGCTGCCTTCAAGATGATTCCGTTTACATGGCATTCTGGAAAAGAAGACAATATGGACACCGAAAGACCCGTGGTTTCAAGGGGCTGGATGTGGGATAAAAGAACTAACTGGAAAAGGTGAACTGTGTAGGTTAGAGGAAATATTATTTATCGTGATAGTAGTGGTTATACAACGGTATACATTTTTTAAAAGCCATCACACTGTGCATTGAAATGAAATAATTTCATTGTATGTAAATTATACCTCATTAAAGTTGGGAATAATTTTTATTATTAATCATTTTATAGGGGGGGGCTCCTACAAATCTTATGACAATCCATCATTCAATCGTATTAGGCACACTTGTGCATATGTTGTCATCAACATTTCCAAAACATTTTCTTTCAACTTGAGCCCTTGGTATCAGTGCCTCCTTTTTTCCCCTCCCTCCCCAACCTCCCACTCTCATGAATCCTTTATCAATTATATATTATTGTTATCTCATGTCATACAAATCTTTTTGTTGTCTCCAACAAAGTTGGGAATAATTTTTGCTGAGATAATTTTTTTAAATTATTGTTTCAGTACATTGACAGGGAACTGCCAGAAATTCAAGCTGGATTTAGAAGAGGATGTGGGACAGGGACTATCATTGCTGATGTCAGTTGGATTTTAGTTGAAAGCCAAGAGCATCCAAAAGGTGTTTACCTGTGTTTTGTTAACTATGCGAAGGTCGTTGACTGTGTGATCATACCAGACTATGTATAATGTTGAGAAGAATTAGAATTCTGAAGCACTTAATTATAGTCATTCAGAACCTGTACATAGACTAAGAGCTGTCTGGACAGAACAAGGGATTACTCCATGCTATAAACCAGCAGTGATGCATGTGAGGATTGGAACCTTTCACCATATTTAATCTTTAGGTGCAGGGGGAAAAAAATCTGGGAAGCTGTACTATATGAAAAAGAATACAGCATCAGAATTGAAGAAAGGTTCACTAACAACCTGCAATATGCAGATGATGCAACCTTGCTTGCTAAAAGTGAAGAGGACTTGAAACATTTGCTGAATATTCAATAGGACAGTCCGCAGTATGGAATACAAGTTAGCGTAAAGAAAACAAAAATCTTTTTAACTGAGACAGTAGGCAACATTATAATAAATGAGAGAAGAAGCTATCAAGAATTTGGTTTTATTTGAATCCCCAATCAACACCCATAGAAGCAGCCATCAAGTCTGAGCCCTGGTGGTGTAGTGGTTATGTGTGGGACGGCGGCCCACAGGGTTGACAGTTCAAATCCAGCAGCAGCTCTCCAGAAGCAAGGTTAGGCTTCCTACTCTCATCAGGGCAGTAATGGCACAAAAAAAAAAAAGAAGAAGAAGAAGAAGAAGCCATCAAAAAACTGAACAAAGTATTGCATTGGGCAAATCTGTCACAGAAGACCCCCTGTAGAGTATTAAAGAACAAGGAAGTCATTGTTAGAGCTAACGTGCTTCTGGTCCAAGCTCTGGCATTACCAATGGCCCCATTTGTGTGTGGAAGCTGGACAATGTATAAGAAACACCAAAGAAAAAGTGATGTGTATGAACTATGCTATTGACAAAAAATATCGAAAGCACCCTGGACTTTGAGAGGAACAAACAAATTTGTCTTTGAGGAAGTACAGCAGAAGCCAGGATAGAAAAGCTTTGTCTCACAAACTTTGGACATATTACCAAGAAGGACCAGACCCTGGAGACCCTGGAGAAAGATAGCATGCTTGATAAAATCGAAGGAAGGAAGAGGGGCACAAAGATGTCAGGTGAACCACTTAGGGTCTCAGAGCAAGTCTGTGACAATGCTAGGCCTGCTGATTCCAAAGGAGACAGGCTGGGAGGTGGAGGCCCCTCAAGGTCTCACTTTCAATCTCTATGAAATGAACCTCTAACAGACCCACTCCCATAGATTGGGGTGTTGTGGGGAGTTTTTCGGTTGTTTGTTTTTCACATAAGATCAAAGTCCTGGCTTGAATATCAGCTCCACCAACCCATACACTCAACTTCCCAAAAGTAATAAAATAATGAGGGTCATAAATCAGGGCTTGTAAAAATAGTTGCACAGGGATATCTGATGTCTAAGCCCACAAGGAGGGGAAGTCAAGGTCAACATTATCCCAAGGTTGATTCCTGAGTGCTGGAGATAATTTGGGGGGGCGGGCCGGGGAAGTAATTTAGAGATTCTGACACCAGCTTTGCATGTAAAGGTACATCTGTGGCATTTAGCTTAAATTGCTGAATGATTTCTCAAAGCTGATTATGGAATTGGTGAGGACCAACAGAAACGACTCAGTGGCATCCTCCCCCCTCAAGTGACACCCAGGGAATGTGTCATATCTGCATACCTTAGATAGACCTTCTGCACTCTGGCATTCCCTACTTCTCTGCTGGGTTTTGATCGTTCATTGCAATGGCTGCACAGAACGCAGCGACCCTACTCACAGTTCTGGGCCTTACTGGGGAAGTAAGAGATTATAACTCAGGCTCAGAAATAACTCAGGATACAGTTCTTCAATCTGGTCAAACTCTTCTCAGCTGTGCCCACAACCACTATGCTGGGTCTCTTCTCTGCTTGGATAAGTGTTATACAATCCTTAAGTTTTCCCAGTAAGTACTCGGGCATATATATATATATATATATATATATATATATATATATATATTTGGGTATATATATACTCGGGTATGTATGTATGTATATATATATATACCTTAAAGCAAAGATATCCTTTTAATTATAATCAAGCAATAGTCTTCGAATCAAACCATTTGTCTTCCTTAGTATTTTTTTAATCTGCCTTTATCATTTTGCTCATTTAAAATATTTTTTTAATTGTGGGCTCATACAACTCCCACCACAATACACACATACATCCATTGGGTCAAGCCCAATTGTACATTTGTTGCCATCATCAATCTCAAAACATATGCTTTGCTTTCTACTTGAGCCCTTAGTATCAGCTCCTCATTTTCACCCTCCCTCCCCGCTCCCCTTACCTCTTGAACCCTTGATAGTTATAAATTATTATTTTGTCATATCTTACACTGTCTGACATCTCCCTTCACCCACTTTTCTATTGTCTGTCCTCCAGGAAGGAGGTTATATGTAGAGCCTTGTAATTGGTTCCCTCTTTCTACCCCACCTTCCCTCCATCGTCCCAGTATCACTACACTCACCTCTGGTCCTGAAGGGATCATCCATCCTGGATTTCCTGTGTTTCCAATTACTATCTGTACTGGTGTAAATCCTCTGGTCTAATCAGATTTGTAAGGTAGAATTGAGATCATGATAGTGGGGGGAGGAAACATTAAAGAACTAGAGGAAACCCACAACAAAATGATTTGTTTTTTAAAAAAGGAGAGGGGAAAAGGAGCTTATACCAAATGATCAAGAAGAAAATGTTTGGAAATGAAGATGGCAACATATGTACAGGCATGCTTGCTACAGATGATGTATGAAATGTTATAGGAGCTGTAATAGCCCCCAATAAAATCATTGGGGGGGAAATAATCACAAAAAAAGACTAGAGGAAAATTGTGTTTCATTGTTGCTACACTGTACACTGACTGGCTCATCTCCTCTCTGTGAACCTTCTATAAGGGGGTATCCAGTTGCCTACACATGGGCTTTGGGTCCCCCTCATTCACAATGATATGCTTTTTTGTTCTTTGATGTGTGATTCGATAGGCCGTTCCTTGGTTTTTAAAGCCATGCTTCATTCATACTTAGTGTATGAAAGAGCCATTTTACCTGCCCAAAGCAGTTATGAATACATTGTTCTACAGTAAGGCAAAAAGTTCCCAGGATGAGGTCACTCAGTTTTCAGCTCCTCACATCTGTCAGTCTATTCCAGTTGAAGCTTCAAACATAGGCATCCATAAGCAAAGTCCAGTCCAGAGTAAGACTTGAAATTTCAGCAATCTATACACCAGCTCACCATGTCAAACAGTTCTCTCTCTTTTCATTTGGTCCGGTTCTGATCAGCTCACCTCCAGCCCCTGTGGCTTAGGTCAATGAAACGAATAACAGTCGTAACCTTGGGAGTCCACGTAACTCCCTGCACTTAAACCAGCCAGCTTCTTTCGATCTCTCACTCATAATCCTTATGGGAAATGTCAATGTTGTTGTTGTCAGATGCCATCAAGTTGGTTCTAACCCATCGCAATCTTATACACAGCAGCACAAAACACTGGCAGATCCTGTGCCATTTTTACAAATAGTTCCTATGCCTAAACCTATTCTGATAGCCACTGTGTCAATCCATTTCCTTCCTACCCTACCTATCATGATGTCCTTCACTGGTGTCTGGTGTCTGGTGTCTCCTGACAACATGTCCAAAGTATGTAAGACAAAGTCTTTGCCTCTAAGGAGCACTCTGGTCCTATTTCTTCCAAGACGAATTAGTTTGTCCTTTTAATAGTCCATGGTACTTTCAATATTCTTCTCCAGCCCCAAATGCATCAATTCTCTTTTGGTTTTCTTCACTCCATGTCAAATTTTCACTTGCATAATTCTAAATGCCATGAGTTGGATCAGGCACAACTTACTCCTCAAAGTTATATATTTGCTTTTCAATACCCCAAAGAGGTCTTTTGCACCAGATTTACCTAAGGCAATATGTCTTTTGATCTTTTGACTACTGTTCCCATGAGAATTAACCAGGGATCCAAGGAACACAAAATCCTTGACAACTGCAACTTTTTCTCTGTTTACCGTGCTGTCGCCTTTTGGTTCAATGGTGAGGATTTGGGTTTTCTTTCCATTTAGTTGTAATCCATACTGAAGGCAGAAATCCTTGATCTTCAGCAAGTACTTCAAATCCTTGTTGTACTAATAAGCCTTCTTCCAATCTTGATGCCATATTCTTCTTCATCTAATCTAGCTTCTCTGATTATTGTCTGAGCATACAGATTGAATAAGTGAGAGGATACAATCCTGTTGCTCACCTTTCCTGATTTTTAACCATGCAGCATTCCCTGTTCTATCACACAGCTGCCTCTTGACCAATGTCCATGTTCCTCTTGAGCACAATCAAGTGTTCTAGAATTTCCATTCTTCTTGAGGTTATCCATAATTTATTATGATCCACACCATCCACTTCCTTGGCACAGTCTATAAAATACAAGGAAACACCTTTATGGTATTCTCTACTTTCTGCCAAGATCCATCTGACATCAGCAACGGGTGCTGATAAATCATGTCCAAACTCAACCCCTATTTTCATAACTGCACTTTCCACTTCCACTATGCTCATGACCCCAGGTGGTCACCTCAAGAAAGCACAGCAGACTGTCTGTTCACTGAATGATCTTAATTTTGTGTTCTCTAGTCACCTCTTTGGAGCCCTGGTAGTGTAGTGCTTACACACTGGGCTGCAAGTTGCAGTGTCAGCAGTTCAAAATCACCAGTCACTTCACTGCTTTACAGGGTTGTTGACTTGGCACTGACACAATGGCGGTCAGTTTGGTTTGGTACTGACCTCTCTAGGTTATAATATCCACTGCAATGGTTACACAGAACTCAGAGATAAAAATCTATGGTTAAAAGGTTTATTGAGTACATTAGCAAGTTATAATGCCGGTGAAAAATGTTTAAGGTTGATTTGTTTAAGAGGACATGCCACAAAGTTCTTTCAGGTCTGCTAATAAATGCCCAAAGGGGCACACCATGCTAGAAGATATTCAGTTCAAGCTCCATGGATCCTCAAGGCCAAGTTCCCTAGTTAAGTGCCAAGATTAACTCCACAAGCCAGGGTCATACACAAAAACACTCAGCTTTACTTACTGGTACTCCATGGGTTGAGAAAGTTCATCTCTCTCTACCATGTTCTGCCTCCTGGTTCTGCTGCTGCTCCTCTGATGTTACAACTGATCCAGAAGACAGGGATCTAGACTAGAGGAGGCTCTCCACTACTGGTTCTTGCTGGTGATGAAAGCCCCCCTCTGGCTTCTCAGAAGGCTCATTTTATACCCAGCAGGATGGCACTCTATGAATTCTTTTCTTCTTCTTCTCCTTCTTCTTCTTCTTCTTCTTCTTCTTCTTCTTCTTCTTCTTCGTCTTCGTCTTCGTCTTCGTCTTCGTCTTCATCTTCTTCTTCTTCTTCTGTCGTTGGTTTTGTTGTTGTTGCTGTTGAGTTCTTGTTTGCAATTACCCCCAGGTGAATCCTATCAGTATTTTAACCCATCTTCTTACCAGTCCAATGCAAGAAAGGGTCGTCTGAGGGGATTAAGAGACTTTGGCTAGAAGAACCACATTAAGTAAGTCACTGTGCTAGCACTCACCCATATCCTTTAGCTTGTCCTAAAAAGGAATTCTAAAGGACACTGACTTTTCATGCCTCAAGGCACCCATGTGCTCAAAGTTCAAAAAGCAAAAGACTTAGCTAAGCCCCAGTGGCTCATTGGTTGTATGCAGGATTGCGGCCCACAGGGTTGACGGTTCAAATCCAGCAGCAGCTCTCCAGGAGCAAGGCTGGGCTTCCTCCTTGCACCAGGGCAGTGACGCAAGGAAAAAAAAAAGACTTTCTTTTCTTTTTTAAAAAAATCTCTTGGGCTGAGCCCCGGTGGTGTAGTGGTTGTGCGCGGCACTGCGGCCCACTGGGATGAAGGTTCAATTCCAGCAGTGGGGCTGGGCCTCCTACTCCCACCACTGGAGAGCAGTGATGCCCCCCCCCAAAAAAAATCTCTCGCAGGTTCTCCCTTCAATGCAAATTTCTTACTCTCCTACAAATTATCAGAGGATCTGCATGTTTTATTATTGTAAACTTCCTTATAAGAAAGTTTTCCAAATGAGACTGGGTTTTCAGTCTAAAGCCCCAGTACTCTTATACATAAGGCTACTGAATTCAGATCGACATTGTGTTCCTTTTCAAGCAAATCTTAGCCACTCTTCTACATATCCAATCAAGGGTTGACTGAAGGTGGAGTTACCTGCTCTCAATGTATTATCTACACCATCCAATATTTATTTCCTTCTCACAGTTAGAAGTCTGTTTTACAACATTAGACCCAAACCAAGCTCACTGCCAGCAAGTAGATTCTGACTTGTACTGACCCTACAGGACAGGGTAGAACTGCCCCAGTGAGTTTCTAAGACTGTCACTCTTTGTGAGAGAAGAAAGCCTCATCTTTCTCCCATGAAGTGGCTGCCAGTTTTTGAACTGCTGACCTGGTGGTTGAACTGCTAACATGTAGCCCACGACACCACCAGGGCTCCCTTTGTATGAGATGAGGGAAACATTCAATATCCATAGTACATTCAGATAAATGGAACATCCGGGTACTTCTTTTTCACACCTTGAGACACGTGGCCTTGTACATCTGCCTGGGTAGAACCAGAAGACTCTGGCCCCCTGGGTTCCATATTATTTAATCCGCGTGGCTTTTGCCCCAAGACTTCTCTCCCCTCAGCATCCCTCATCTACCTTTTTAGGCATTATAGATAAAAGTGGGAATAAGCATCCTAGAATCAAAAGTTCTACTTCTCCTGCGCTCTGTTCTTTCTTTTAAAATCCCATGCTTTCATATGTCTGGAGCCCTTGCAATAAACTCCATCCAATAAATTTAGATGCCAGTGCTAAAACAGTGGGTGTGTGTAGTAGATGGCAGGGGTGGTGGGGACCAGTTTGACCTCATCTAAATTCATAAAGGGTAAGGGTGGCGTAGTGAAAAAAGACCCTCTCTTAGGTTCTACGAGCCTCTCTGTTCCCAATCTTGCAGTAGGAACCAATGTTTTGTTTTGCCCCAAAAGACAAGTTGCAAATTAGGGGACATTTCTGGCATCCACATATGTTTTGTTTTACCTACAGTGTTCTTTTTCCTTATCTGTTTTTCCTGGAAATTTTGAGAAACTTTTTATTGTGCATTAAGTGAGGATTTACATTTCAGATCATCACTTTGTAATTCAACAATTTACCCCTGTTACTATTTCTGAAGGACTTATCTATCTTGGATTTCATGCATCAGACAAATGAGCATACGCAGCCCTAACAGAATTAATAAGGGTGTCTTATTGATTTTTTTTTTAATTTCATTTCTTAGGGTAACCAAAGATTTGTTTTGTTGTTCTTATTCCACCTGTTAAAGATGTTCATTTAAGGGTGGAAAATGTCCGACCTGCAGGTCACATAAGACCTGAGAAATAGGGCTGAGCCCCAGTGGCATAAGTGTTTGAGTGCGGAACTGCAGCCCGCGGACTTGGTGGTTCAAATCCAGAGGCGGCTCTCAGGAGTGGCACTGGGTAGTGCCCACGACCACCAGAGGCAGTGATTGCCACAAAAAAAAAACTGAGAAATCATCAATATCAGGTAACATCTTATGCCTCACCAAAGAGAAACCGTTTAGACATCACATTAGGGGTGAGGTTATTAAGTGTCTGATCAGCACAGCCCACTAATGATTTTCTAAATATCCAATAACCCTTGGCAGAACACGTTTCTCTACCCCAGGTGCAGATGCTGATTTCAGTCCTTTCTTCTTTTTTGGTGTGTGTATTAATTGCTATAAATTGCCCTATGAGGGTGGTTTTTGCTGTGTCCCAAGATTTGGGGTATGTTTTGTTTTCAATCTCATTTGCTTCAAGGAACCTCAAAATTTTATTCTTTATTTCCTCAGTTACCCAGTAGTTTTTAAGTAGAGTGCTGTTCAATTTCCATATATTTCCCTTTTTTTCTCCTTGGTCTTCCTATGGATGGTTTCTAATTTCTTGTTGTTGATGATGATTTCGAACTTTACAGCATTGTGATGGTAGGAAATGGTTTGCAGCATCTCACTGGTTTGTGTCTTAACATTCTGTCTATTCTGGATACTGTTCCAGGTGCACTAGACAGTAATTATATATAGTCATCATTGGATGGAGTGTTCTGTATATGTCTAAAAAGTCAAGCTGATTGTGTTAGTTCTGTGTCTTTGTTAAGTTCTTTCCAGGTGTTCGGTCCTTCCTTAAGAGTGGCATACTGGAGGGCCCTCCCATTATTGTAGAACAAGTAGTTCTTTCTTCAGCACTATGTGTTTGATTAATGCATTTTGAGAGTCTTTCCTTGAGTGCATAGATATTTATTATGGCTAGGTCTTCTTGTTCAACTGACCCTTTAATCACTATGTGATGCCCTTCTTTTCACTCATAATGGATTCTGCAAATGAACCTGTTACTGTGAATGAGGTGGGGGGACCTTAAACTTCAGGCCGTCACCTCGGGATTTAACAGCTCAAATCAATTATCGTGTCCAACACCTGCTTTTTAAACTTGTCATTAGCTTTATATATTTTCTTCTATCATTTGATTTTTATACCATTTTTGTCTCTTTGTCTAAGGTGTATTTCTTGAAAGCAGCAGGTAGGTCCTTTTTTTTTTTTTTTAATCCATTATGTTACTCTCTGCCTTTTTATAGGTCTGTCAAGGCAGTTGAGCTCAGGGCTGGGGTTATACCAAAATGGCAGCTGTCCCTGGTTGCCTGGGACCCAGCAAGGCCTTTCTGGCTTCTAAACCATTGTTCTAGCCAACCCCTCTGGGTTCTCAGTGGAGAAGACAGTTAACCCTTGAAGTGCCTTTGTGATTGTTCCATGAGGGGCAGTGCAGTTCAGGATGAAAATACAGCATTCCCTCCTGCCCGCCCGCCCCCTCCCCCTCATGAGACACACACGCCTTCTTCTTTGGCTAGAATCATATCCAAGGCGATCCTGTTTTCCTACATCATACAGCTGGTGGGGCCCAACTGCTCAGAGATGCCCTTGACGACATCTCCAGCATAAGTAACAGATCCTGTGAAGACGCCAGTCTTCTCTTTACCAGCCATTCCTGGTACGGTTGAGACATGTCTTAGGTAGGCCACTTGGGGAGCAGCTCAGGAAAGTTTCTGGGCGACCCTGCAAAAGCATAAAAACCTGTACTTGAACCATTTCCCTTCTCCACTGCAGAAAAGATCTGATTGCAAGATGGCCTTGCATTCCAAGAACTGCCTAGCAGCCAGCGCTCCCAGCCCTCCAAACTACATTCCCTCCCCTTCTTAAACTATACTCCCCCCACCCCCGCAAAAGGCATTGCAATCTATCTTCTCCAGTGAGTTGGGTAATCAGACCAAACCAAATTACGGGAAAACACTATTCTTTATCTTTCCCAGGGAGTCTAGTGGGAGGCACGGTTTACTCCAGTTCTTAAGGACCCAATTTAAAGGAGTCACTCTGGGTTCTGGACAAGACTGATTTTGTCCTATGACTGTCAGACCTGCAGGGAAAAGAAAAGAAATATATAAGCTTGTAAAAAAAAGAGAGAAAGAGAGAGAGAGAAAAGTCCCACTGTCTTAGTCATTTTCCAATGTACAAACAATGGGTTCCCATACCTACCCATTTTACAAGTTGCTAGTTCATCCTAACTTAGGGAACATTTCAAAGCAAAAAATATTGGGCATCCTGGGAGCTGGACCGGGAGAGGCCTTCTCCTCCCTGAGGGGTCCCCTAACAGCAGATAGCAGCAGAGAAGGTTCTATTGCCTATACTCCTGAACCCTGCTCGGCGCCAGGCTTACACACATCTGGCTTGGCATCCCTGTCTGTTGGGCTGAGATACGCGGGGGTGCTCTGGTAAAAGATCCTCAAATACCCTCCCTGGGCTGATGGCTGAATCTAAGAAGGGAGAGAGAAGCGCCCCCACCGCCCCCGCCTGGTGCAGGAAGGCCACTTCAGCGAGTGTCTTTGGTCTAGGTGGTGGGAATGCATTTTGGTGGAGGCGAGACTTTCGCTCCAGATGAAAAAGGCAAGTTGAGCCTCAGGGGTAGGCGAGGGCTTTGCATGTGCCGTTGAAGCAAAAGTTGTCTTTCTGGTTCCTCCTGGGCTTTCAGAGACAAGGCAATAGTCAGGGTGTGATGTGCTGCTTGAAACGTGCGACCTTGAGGTCAAAGTCGGGGAGGGTTTTCACCTTTGGGTGTACAGAGGCTGTATCCCAAGGGATTCTTCCAGAGGCGGCCTCAAGCACCCGACGGTACTGGCAATGCAGAGGGACTGCACCAGGCTAGGTTTGTCTGGAGGGAACTTTTGCCAGCCTGCAGGCACCTGGGTGAGGGGCTCGACCACTCTTGATAACTGACATACCCTGATCCATCTCAGGCCAGGCCGCCCCATCAGCTGGGAGCTGGGGGAGGGATCATCTTATCCCATAGGAGTCCATCTCACCCCGATGGTGAAACCAGGCAGATGCAGGCCCACACTCTCCACTTTTGTAATGGGCCAGAGAAGCAGGAGAGGAAGAGAGAGAGAGAGAGAGAGAGAGAGAGAGAGAGAGAGAGAGAGAAGGTGTTTTGAGCAGTAGAGTTAGAACACACAGGGCACAGACACCCCCTTCCCCGAGGGAAAGGATGAACGTAGTCATATGTCACCCAGAGCTGGCAGCCTCTTTTTATATATCAGACAGGGACAATTGAGCTCAGGACTGGAGATTTTCAAAAATTGACAGTTGTCTCTGCTTGGACGGGACCCAACTGTGTCCTCACTTGGCAAGGTTGTGGATGGTCAGGCTCCCGGCCTCCCCATGTCTGATATATGATGGCTGATCAGTCAGGCCACTCACGGTTTCCTGTCCTGATCATTCTTAATGCCAGCAGAGATCACGTTTGTTTCAGCAATGCACTTCTTGGAATTCTCCAAATCCTTCAACAGCGTGTCCTCTGCCCGTGTGATACCTTTGCCATCTGTGGCATCTGTGTAAGTAATTCCAGGGGCATGACGAGCCTTCAACCCAAACAAACCATGTCGATTTGACCTAGTCTTGTGTTTGGCACTGGGCACACATCTTAACAACTTTATTCTTGCCCTTCTCACTGCCGCCCTTCTTGAATTCACTCTCTTTCCAGCATACATGACTGTGACCACTCTCAGGTTGGATGTCTCACTCTTTTTTTTTTCTTTTCTTTCTTTTTTTTGAGAACATTTATTAAAGTCTTAGGTGGGACAAGGACAAGGCATTGGAAAAAAAAAAACACCATATTATCCAGAGGTGGGAAACCATTAGCACAAGGTCATAATGATGCCCAAGGCATTTGTTCTCTCTGACAAACTACTTGACCTTCTCTCCATTGGAATGAAGATTTCCTCTATTTCTGGAGAGGTTTTTTTGGATACAAACCACTTCAGTAGGAGCTACTCCACACATCGTACCATTCCACAGTTCAATCATACCAAGCAGTACTGTGCAATTGCTACCAAATCAGTTTCAAAACATTTTTTCCTTCTTGAACTGCTTGATGTCAACTCCCCTTTACTGAATATTAGATGTCTTTGTGTAGTTTCCACTTATTTATTTTGTCAGATTGCTCTCGCAGTGTCTTCCTGAGTTCTTTTATAGCCTTGATTGGTTGGTCTATTTTCAGCCCTTGCAGTAGCTCTTTGAATCTTTTTCTCCATCCATTGAAGCATCAGAGTACCATTCTTCTGAACTCATCTTCTGGTGTTTCCAATGCTTTTTCTTCAGCAAGAAGGTCCTTTGGCTATATGTCTTCTTCACTTGTGTGTGTCACTCTGTCTTGCTTCCTTGTGTGAACAGAAACTGACTGTTGTCTTCAAGACTGTGCTATTTATTATTTTTACTTCTCTAAGTTGATCCGGAGGTAAATGATCAAGGTAGTGGAGGCTTACCTAGTAGTTTGTAGCTATTGAAGGTGTGGAAGTGGCTGGGTAGTGTTAGGAGTGTTGACTCTGAGTCAGGCGGTATGGAAAAAGGAAGAATAACAAGCAAAACAAAACAAAACAAAGACATACACTAATAATAAGACTGAACATACACACACACCTAAGCCAGAATCAACAGCTGTGACCTCTTCAGTCTTTTTCCCCTTACATTGTACACAGGTACCATCGGGTGCCCCTCCACCTTTAGAGCATGCACACTACCCCCAGGCTGTGGAAGGAGGGGTACAACCACCCTCTAAGTGGGCACGATTGAATCCCAGGTATTTCTCCTGCGAGAAGCACGGGGCTGGCCCACTCTCTCCCGGTTGGATGCCCAATCCACTCGACTTTGGTTGGCGACTAAGAACTTGCTGCTCCTGTCGGTCTCTTGTGAGTCCCACCCTTGAACAGCCACTATTGCTGCACAGCTACTTTGGGTTTTGTTCCTTGGACATTCAGGTCTTCAGAGTTTTCCCTTCATAGCTCTTTTCTCCATGCCTTGGTTTTAGAGGATTAGGTAGCATATCTGTCGAAGGCATCATCTATAATGGAAACTCTGGTGAATTTTTATTTGCTCATTTTAATTCATTTTATTGGGAGCCCTGACAGGTCTTATAACATTCCATACATAAATTATATCAAGCATATTTGTACATATCACCATCATTTTCTAAACATTTACTTTCTACTTGGGAGCTTGGTATCAGCTCTTTTTTTCCCTTCCTTCTCCCACCTTCCAGCCCATGTGAGCCCTTGATAAATTATAAATTTTTATTGTTTGCATATCTTACACCAACTAACCACTATGTCCCTTCACCCATGCTTCTGTTGTTCATCCCCCTGGGTAGGAGGTGTTATGCATTGATCGTTGTGATTGGTTCCCCCTTCCTCCCCTCCTCCCCCTCTTGTACATTTTTATTATGAAATCTTGAAATCCCAATCCATGCACTCTGTGGCGGTTATGTATTCAAGATGCCAATTTCATGAGTGAGATGTAGGGGTGGAGTCTAACCTGTTAATCTGGAGGTAGCCAATGAGTAGCCAATGAGGTCTCTGTGTGGGCATGGCTTTCTCCTGAGACTTCTGGGAAATCTCACAATATTTCCCTCATGGTGATGAGAGGCCATCTCCCCAGTTGTTGGGAGTCAGTCTCCGAGACGACGAACTACAGACAAGACAAGATGACCACGCAAGCAGCTGGAGTAGCCGGAGGAGAAGCTACACGGCCTTACCCTGATGCAACCAGACCTCTGAAGCTGGAGAAGCTACGTGGAGAGCCCTGCCAGTGCTGAGTTGCTTCTATCACCACTGGATGCTGTTGATGAACCCTGAGCCCTGGAAGCAAGGAGCCATGTGGAGACCCCTGCCAGTGCCGGGATTCTGCACCTACTGATCTATGACTTCATGAGTTGGAAGGAGACTTTATGGACTGATATTGGGCATATGGGCTAATATCGGACTTATGACTTTGAACTGGACTGGGTTGGGATGCTTCCTCAATGTCCTATTCCTCTTGTATATAAACCGTACCCATATATCCATATGTGTGTCTATGAATTTGTTTCTGTAGTCTACCCGCACTGACACACACACCTCGTACTACAGTTGGAGGGGACTGTGCACGAGGCATGCTTTTCCACGTTCACTCTCTCCTCACTCTTCCTTTCTATCTAGAGATGGATCTTGAATATGGCTTTATCTGCTTTTTTAGTCACAACTTTTTTATTATGAAAAAGTTTATACCTACCAAATAAAAATGTCAAGAATAGTATTTTGTATACACATATGACGTTCACTCAGAGGAAAGCATTTTTTTAAATCATTTTATTGGGGGCTCACGCAACTCTTATCACAATCCATGCCTCCATCCATTGTGTCAGGCACATTTGTACTTTGTTACCACCATCATTTTCAAAACATTTGCTTCCTACTTGAGCACCTGGTATCAGCTCCTCGTTTTCCTCCCTCCTTCCCCTCCCTTCCCTCCTTCACAAACCTTTGATAAGTTATACTTTTTTTTTCATGTCTTATACTGTCCAATGTCTCCCTTCACCCTCTTTTCTGGTGTCCATCCCCCGGTGTGTGTGTGTGTGTGTGTGTGTGTGTGTGTGTGTGGTTATATATAGATCATTGTGGTCGGTCCCCCCTTCTCCCCAACCTTCCCCAGAGGAAAGTCATAACAACTCTCCATATCTACTTTCCCTTATGGTCTATTCCCAAACTGACAGAAATGAGTTGCAGACACAGGTCGTTTTGAAATTAGTTGCCACGATTTTAAAACCAGGTGATCTCGACTCTGTTTCCAGATGTTACGGAAAAGGCAGACCCAACACCAGGCCCCGCTCCCTGAGACCTCTGCACATAGCAGTCAACTCCCGTGAGCAGCCACTGATACCTACCTTGCCAACCTTGGAGCCCTGCTCTCTCCCGCAGCCGTATAGCCTGCCTGTGCTCTGCACCCAGTAGTGTGCAGTGATGACTTAGCCAGTTCCCTGGTGCTGTGTCCTCAGGTTATTTTCTCTGTGATGAGACAACATGTTTAGATGACGTTCTTGTCCACCTGCCCAATCAACTTTTCAGAAAATGTCCCCAACCGTAGCATTTGCAGAGGTGCCCTGCGAAATGCTTCCTATGTTCCCAGAGTAGCAGGGACCTTAGAAACAAGGACACCGGACGGGGACTATCACAGAGAAAATAACCTGAGGACACAGCACCAGGGAACTGGCTAAGTCATCACTGCACAGCCAAGGTACTCAGGGGTCAGGACAGAAATGCTGCCTTAAGACAAACTTCCCAAAGGGTCATAAATAACCCAAATGGCCGTGCCTAAATAAAACATAGGCAAAGGTCTTGATAGGCATACACATTGTACAGAGGAACCCTGGTGGCACAGCGGTTTTGTTCGGGGTGTTAACTGCAAAAGTTGGTAGTTCAAAACTACCAGCCGCTCAGTGGTAGAAAGCTGAGGCTTCCTACCCCCATAAAGATTTACAGCCTGGGGAACCCACAGAGGCAGTTCTGTCTTGTCCTGTAGAGTCACTAGGCTCTCAAAAGCAATGAATTTGAGGTTTGTTCGTCTGCTTGATTTTTTGACACATCAAAAAATGGATCACATCATTCAATGGATCTCAAAGGCCCTATTGAGAAAAATCAATGTGTCCATTCAGATCCTATGTTAATATTCAGGCTAGAAATAAGGCTAAAAATATGTCTGCTTGTGTTTATTTCTGGTAAATTCTATCAAGGTTCCTAAAAAATAAATTAAAATATTTTCTTTGTGTGTGGTGGGGGAGCAATGAGCAGATGAGAGACAGGGATAGGAGATGGATTTTCCCTTTGTACCACTGTTTTAGTTTTTAAAGCACATGAGTATACAATTTACACAAAAAGAAAATTTTAAAATATTCTTAAAGAATGAGTCTAAACTACCTACACCATAAAAATTAAATTATAGGGCTGAGCCCTGGTGGCTTAAGTGGTTGAGTGCAGGACTGCAGCCCTCAGGCTTGGCGGTTCAAATCCAGCAGCAGCTCTCAGGAGCGGCACTGGGTAGCACCCATGACCACCAGAGGCAGTGATGCCCCCCCAAAAATAGTTAAATTATATGCCAAAAATTCAGAGGAAATGAATTGTTAGGGGCAAAACTCTTGAAAACATCCTATATGAAGCATAACTTTCCTCTAGTTCTTAAATGCTTCTTTCCCTCCTACCACTCCCCCTCCCACTATCATGATCCCAATTCTACCTTACAAATCTGGCTAGACCAGAGGTACAGATTGGAACTGGAAACATAAGGAATCCAGGACAGATGAACACCTCAGGACCAGTGGTTAGAGTGGTGATACCGGGAGGGTGGAAGGAAGGTGGGATAGAAAGGGGGAACCAATTGCATGAATCTACAAATAACCCCCTCCCTGGGGGACAGACAACAAAAAAGTGGGTGGAGAGAAATCAGTGTAAGATATGGAAAAATAGTAATAATTTATAAATTATCAAGGATTCATTGGGGAAGGAGGAGAGGAGGGAGGGGGAAAATGAGGAGCTGATACCAAGGGTTCAAGTAGAAAGCAAATGTTTTGAGGAAGATGATGTCAACAAATGTGCAAATGTGCTTGACACAATGGATGGATGGATGGATTGTGATAAGAATTGTATGATCCCCCAATAAAATGATTTTTTTTTAAAAAACTGTCTAGTAGGCAATAAAGTGAATTTATCACTAAAAAAAAAGAATGAGTCTATGGTTTTCTGTGTATTAACGAAGAGAAATGCACATAGTGTACAAAACAGTTGATAAAGAGCATTTAAAATAAAGCAGTGGGCATAAGTGGAATGACTAATTGAGGATTTGAGACTAGACTTCATTCCTGCTTCTGCTCACTAAGGTTATACAGATGCAGGATGTCATATCTTGTTCCCAGAGAGAAAGAAAATGCAAATGATAACCTGAAAGATCCCTCTGCAGGAGATTCTCAGAAAATATGTTGCTGTAAGCACATTATTTTCTGTTGATCTTATTCATATCCTATTAAAGCAATTCCATTTTATTTATACTATATGAGAGCTTACACTGTAATGACTTGGTTTGCTGGAGGCTGTGGTTTGTAGTGGGAACTTTAACTCCAATGTCTTGATAGACATTCGGCTTCCTTTTTATTTTCTCTGACTTTTATCAGCAATGTCACAGAAGCGGGAAGGATGGATGTGAAAGTAGATT
>PVJH01018610.1:0-44783 GCA_004026705.1 Nesogale talazaci | reverse complement strand
ATCTTTATGTGGGAAAAGGCTGACTCACATAAATAAGGAGAGTCAAGTAATGCAATCAAGGAGGTAACACATTTTCCTTATGTTTGCGTACTTTCCCTCTGCGAGTAACTTCCAGAACTGTTCATGTGCTCTGGGCGTCAGCTGAAGGTCAACTTAATAGTGTCAAAATCTTTTTGCAGTCCAGAAGAGTTCAGGTGAAACAGTGTTGCGATTTTTGATGCAAGTGAATCAACGTCAGCACCTTCCCAAATAGGACAGCACATGAAGGTTAGCAACTGGCTCCAGCAAAGAAAAGTCTTGAAAGCATTTGACTTAGCTTATGAGTTTGACTGCACTTCAGCAAGGTTGCTTGCACATGCATTTAACACCTAAGATCGCATCTGATTGGCTGTGCTGTATACCAATCAAGTGACGGGATTGATGATGGGCTTACGTTTATCTTTTAAAAGGCCGTGCAAGCTACCCATACTGCATTTACGATTGTCTAGTAGACTGTGTCAACTAAGAGATCGAGACTGATGTATTGAATGCCCGACGTTGGGCTACTCTTTGTGACCTTTACCTAAGTTGGGCAAACCGGCTGTTACTTTTTACTCTAAAGCTGCACTGCCTGAAAATTCAGGATTCCCATCAAAGCACTGGAAGCCCTGGCATTGGCGTGTCTATGGGTCCCAGGGTTAGAAGCAAATTTGCAGACATCACCTTTGAGGCTAACAGCCGGCACCGTTTGAGGTAAGTGAAATGCATTTCCTGAGCACAGAAGGCAATTCAAATGGCCAAGTGCGGCTTTCGCATTCCGGTCAGGCGGAGCTTCCAGAGTCCAGTCCTTGATGATTCCCTTCTCAGGCGCTCAAGCTGGGCCAGATCCCAGCTGGGCCACTTCCGGAGGCGACAGTCTGCCATTAAACAGCTCCAAGCTCCCCGCGCGTGGCACGGGGCAGGGTCACATTCTCGCGGGCCACGGACTATCCGCCCTCCTAGCACCCCACCCGGGAGGCTCTTCCTCAGCAGTCACCAGCCCCGGCCGCCCGCCCACAACTGCGTTTCGCGCCCAAACCCTACAAACGCTGCTGGCGTCCCCCACGTGACCGGCACGCCCCAAACGCCAACGCCCACCGGGAGCCCAGCTTTTCCCCGCCCCTCGCGGCTCGGGCCGACGCGTCCGTGCGCACGGGCGCCGGAAGTGCGCATGCGTGCGGCGGTCGCGCGCCACCCGGCTTCCTTTGGGAGTCTGCCCGCGACGGTTTCCTAGCAGCGAGGCGCATGCGCCGCCTGTCGCCCCGCCCCGTGGGAGGGGGGTGCTGCCGGCGGAGACTCCGTCGCGCCTGCGCAGTAGCTGAACGCGGGCGTTTCTTCCCTTTTTTTTTTTCTTCCCCCGGAGTTGGTTTTGAGGGGCTGATTCGAGTTACAAAATGGCCGCCCGGAGTGTCTAGAACGCTGTTGCCCCGGCGGCGTTTGACCGAACGGCCAGCCTTCTTCCCGCCCGCCGAGCGCACAGAGGCGAGACCCCGGGGGTCATGGTCGTTGGGACTTCGGGCTTGGCGACCACCAAGTTCTCCGAGCCCCTCCACACCCCGGAAGCGGCCACGCCAGGAGCCCCCTCGGCCGGCAGACCCGCGGCCACCTCGGAGCCGGCCGCCGAGACCCCGGGCCTGTCCTGCCCGCACCCAGGGCCCGGCGAGTGCGAGCCGCGGCGAGGTGAGGGGCTGCGGGGGGCGGGGCGCTGCCACGCAGGCCGGCTGTTTGTGAAGCCGGCGGCCGAGCGGCCGCTCGCGGTGTCCGGCGTGGCCCGGCGCGGGACCCCGGCGGGCCAGCGGAGGTGGGAGGGCGAGGACAGCGCCGGGCCCGCGCGGCCTCCTGGGGTCGCCCCCGTCCCCGTGCCCTGCCGGCCTTTTCGGAACCCCGGGCCCCCGCCCCTTTCCCCGATCCCGGTCCCGGTCCACTCGCCCCTGTCCCCGTGCCCTGCCGGCCTTTTCGGAACCCGGGCCCCCGCCCCTTTCCCCGGTCCCGGTCCCGGTCCACTCGGGGGTTTTCCTCCGCCCAGCGCCGGCGCGCTCCTTCTCCGGCCGCCGGGCACGGCCTGGCGGTCGTCGGTTCCCGCGGGTGGACCCCGCAGCTGGTCGCCGAACGGCCCCGTAGGGACCCCGAGGCTGTCAGTAGCCCCAGCTTGGTCCCGTCGGGCCCCTGGCGACCCGCCGCGACCCCAGAGGACAGGGTGGATCCGCCCCTTGGGCCTTCCACGCCGCATCTTTCTGGAAGCGCAGGCGGTCACCCCCTTGTCGCGGGCGCCCAGCCTTGGGGCGGCCGGGCCTGGCCCTGACCCCTGCTGTTTGCGTCGACGAGGGAACTGACCCCCCTCCCAGGGCCCCCTCCCCCCTCCCAGGGCCCCCTCCCCCCTCCCCGCGACCCAGGAACTTCCGAGTCAGATCTCAGCCCGGCGCTGCCCGCCGCCCCGGCACCATCGCGCTGCCCTTGTGGGTCTGGGAGATCAGGACGTCCTATCTCCGGCCTCCGTGGTCGAGACACCAAGTTTCTTGCCGAAGAAGTGTCCTTCCCCGCGAGGTTCACGGTCCTGTCGTGTTTGCCCTGCTCCTTCATTCACTTGGTACCTTTGGGCCTTGTTGGAAGCCCTTTGACAGATCGGTGTTCCCCTTCCTGGGTTATTGCCCCGAGCAGCCCTGGTGGCGTCGTGGGTGACGTGTGTGGCCGCCAGCTGCACGCTGGGCACTTCAGAACCCCCGGGCCACACGTTCAGGGTGCAGGAGATGAAGTCTTGGCATTGTGGCTTCGAAGGAGCATTCTGAGGGCTCTGCTGCTTCTAGGGCAGATTTGTTTGTTCTGTCAGCCCACGGTACAGCCTGTCCCTTCCTGTGGTGCTGCGGTCTGCCTCGTCGCGTTCACGGCCTTTCTAGTCATTTCTGACTCCTCCCAACCCCCTCTGTAAGGCAGGGTAGAACTCCCCTTGTTGGCTTCGAAGGCCTGAAGTCTGTACAAGAGCTGACAGTCATCCTTCTCCTTTGAAGCCCCTGGTGGGTTCCACATGCTCCGGGCGCCTGTCTTAGGCATACACACATGCTGCCAGGAAGTCAGTTCTGACCAGCAACCTCATAGGAGGCGTAGAGCTGCGCCTGTGGATTTCCAAAACTAACTCGTTAAAGGGGCTGGAGGAGAAAGCCTTATCTTCTTCCCATGAAGTGTTTCCGTCTCAGTCACAGCCCAACGTTTTCTCTCGGCATGGTTTTGACGAAAAGAAGTCATCTTTGATAGCCATTGCTTCTAGCAAACTTTCTTTCCCTGGACTAGCGCCCTGATCCCCCCGCCCCCCAGTGTGCCAGGCACTGCTTGAAACTAAGCTGTTTTGCCTTTATCTCATTCGATTTATTGATCTCTGCCCATTTTACAGACCAGAGGCTGTGTGGCACAGGAACCATGTAACTTTGTCTCAGGTAATAAGGGGCCCATCGGATGAGTGAGCATGGGCACTGCATGTTTACCTCTAAGTAGACAGACTTACATGTTTGAGAAAGGACGTGTGTGATGCCCCAGCTTACCCACTCAACTGCAGGTCAAGCACCTACCTTGAGTGTCTGGAGCAGATCCGTAAACAAAGCAAAGGTTCCCGCCCTCGGGTTATTGGCTGAATCAGCCCATTTAATCTAGATGATTTTGCAATGCCAGTTATCTCTTGAGTTGGAAGTAAAAGTCAAAAACCAACCCGTAACCATCGAGACTCACAGTGACCCTGTGGGTTTCCAAGGCTGGGGATCTTTCTGGAACAGACAGCTCCATTTCTCTTGGGGAGCCCTTTTTGATTTTAAACTGCCAAAGCACACAATCCACTGTGCTACCAGGGCTTAATTGAGGATGAGCATTCAAAAGGATAAGTTTATATTTTATCCCTGCTGTTCTTTTGCACTTTCAGCCCTTTTCTACCTACAGTTAATCTCTAGAAATGGCCATTTCAGGTCATCATCTTTTCTGCCCTCTGGTGGAGGTCATGAATAAACTGAGAAAAGGCGGGAAGGCCCCGCAGAGACCTGGCCCTCACATATCAGTATTGGTTGCAAAGGGTCCTGTCCTGAAGGGCCCTGTTCGGTTTTTGTTGGGATGTTAATGGCGAGAGTTGGCTGATGCTATAGACTTTGGGGTGATGGCTGAAAATCACATGTGTTTAGTCCGGTGCTGTGTGTTTTAGAACCTGGGAGTATACAGTGGTTCATTCTGTTAGCGGGAAAAGAGGGCCTACTTGTGAAAAGGAACATTGAAATATCAAGATGTTCAGGCGCTCGAGTGGCCCGGCGCCTTACTTGTCGGGCTGCTACCTGCAAAGTCAGAGATTCGAACCAGCTACCCCGGGAAGCCTGGGAAGCTGGCTGCTTTAGTAAAGACCAGCAGCTCCAGAGACGGGAGGGAGCAGTTTGACTCTGCCCTAGAGGGCCTCTGATTTGGAATGGACTGGAGACAGCAGTGGGCTTGGGCTGGGATTTTTGTTGCGTTCTGTTGTTTCCCTGATGTAACCAGTCTACAGGGGATCCAATTTTCGAGACTTTGGGAATGCCAGCATTTGGATTTTATGATCCAGATACTAGACAGCAGTGGGTAGCCTGTGAGCTCTGAGTGGCCCTGAAGCCCCTAGACATTTTTCTGTTGCCTAGTGGTGCTGCAGGCAGAGGGGGAGGGACACCGTTTTGGGGAATTAAATGTTCAGTTTTAGAAAGCCTGTTTTCCCATCAGCTAATTTTAGACTTTTCACAACATGAAGGGTTTTCCTATTGTGAGTGTATTTCCAATAGTTGAACTTCTTTTTGAGTAAGCATTGGAGGCTGACCTGCAAAGTCACAGCTAGCCCTTGTGAGAAAGGCGAGGTGGTTGAGTGAAAATGGACAGCCTTGGGAGCCCTACAGAGGGTGGCTCTGAGCTGGAATCCAACCCAACGGCAGTGGGTATTGACTTCATTCATAGGTTATCTTAAAGAGAAGTGTCAGATTAAGACTTTGCCTCGAGCCTTTGAAGGTTGACGTTGTGTTAAACAGTTGAGGTCCTACCGTACTTTGGGTTTCAGATTTTTTAAATGATTTTTTCCCTGCCGTCTTCATGCTGGGCCCAGGGAGGCCCCATGCTGCTTGGGCGTTTTTCCTGCTGCCTCCTAGCACCAGCCCACCAGAAATGGATGCGGCAGGAGCCAGGCACGCCCACCCCACCCCTTCCACCCTCACAGAGTGCTCCTTGCAGCCGGTCCCCGTCCCTGTAGCAGAAGGTTTTGGTTGTAGTTCATGCTGGAATTGGTATGTAAGAGTGATATCTTGATCTAGAAAACTGAGCTGTTTCCTTTCACGTTTTTGTTCAGGTTCAGAAAAATGGCCAAGCGAATCGCTGAGAAGGAGCTGACGGACAGGAATTGGGATCAAGAAGACGAAGCAGAAGAGGTACGTCTCGTAGACGAGTTCGTGCTGCTCCAGTCACATTCATTTTGAGCAGTGGTTCTCAACCTTCTTAATGCCGTGACCCTTTAATATAGCTCCTCATGTGGTCTCCCCCGGCCTTAAAACTAGTTCATTGCTGCTTCATCACTGCAAGTTTGCTGCTGTTAGGACTCGGGCAACCCCCGTGCAAGCGTTATTCAACCCCCAAAAGGGTTGAGATCCACAGGTTGAGGAATGCGCATTTTAAGCTTTCTCATGAAATAATTAGGATAAAAATTAAAAGGCCCTTTAAGTGCATCTGAATGGTAAGTCCTGTAGTTCTTTATAATTTAGCTTAGACAGCTACTAATTACACAGGGGTGGGCTTTTCCACTAATAGCTGATCCATAACTTCTCCTTTTTAAAAGTAGCTTTGTCCTGAGTTTCATAAACTTGCCCTATTCTGGTTTGGAATAAATTGTTTGACTGCCGATTATGTCATCTGGTTATTTTTTTTTTTTTTAATGGTGCTGGCACGGAGCTTTGAAAAACAGGTCACTGACACCAACTCGTGCTGCCGGGCCAAGGCTTTAGCTATTAGAAGCTGGAGGTTGCCACCCTCATTCTGTACTCCTTAGGAGCCTGTTGAGTGGATCTGAGATTCCCGGATATAATAGAATTTCCATTCTGTGGCTCCTTGGGTTGTCCTTCTTTACTTCTTTGAGGAAGCCTTGTGATTTTTCCTTCCATAAAGAACAGGGCATGACCTATTTCTAGTGCCTTCTCAGTCTTTCAGAACGTTAGAATAAAACCAGAACACCAAGGCCTTGCTGCCAGGAAGTCTAGCTGAAGAGTAGCAGGCCTGCATGGGGTTCCAAGAGCAAATCTTGCCCTGCGCAGGCAGCCTCATCCTTCTCCTAGTTAAACTGCGGCCCAAAGCTAGCCCGCACCCAACTCAGATGGTGAGTTTCCAAACAAAACCTGGAACAGTGTTTCCAAGATTGTTCTCAGGTGGCTCTCTCCTGTAGTTTTCATCACAGTTGAACATAGCCAGCAGCACCCACGTTTATGACCCTTCTGTGCAAGAGGTACTGGCAACAGTGTGTATGTAACCTGTAATACATGACTTGGTGGTCATGATAAATGCCTGTATTGCTGGCTTATATATGGACCGTGTTGTACTTTCTGAGTAAAAGACTTACTGTATATCAGTGGGCTTCAACTTCTGGCCAAGCAGCATTGTACCTAGTGTCTGGCACCTGGAGTATGGTAGCATTTTCTGTTTAGTTTCATTTGACAGCGTCAACATCAAGTATATTATGGCTCCCAAACACAGCAGAGCTTGCTGGTAACAAGACAGCAGCAGCAGTTGGCAAAGGTGAGGTGTCCATTTGGAAGTGAAGGAAAAGGTCATAATCCGTAGCCATCATGGTTGGCCTTTTAGGTCAGCCATCACAGCAGTCTTCAATAACAAACAAATTCTCCAAACTGAAAGGATTCTCTAAGGAAAACCACAAGCTCAGTGAACATTCCAGAGGGACTATGTCTGCTATGGAGAAATAGCTCCTGGCCTGGCTGGTGGTTCTCTGGAGACGCACCGAGCTGCTAGCGGAGCAGGAGTCCGTTCCAACCTGCTCCCCTGGAGAAGGAGCGAATGAACGAGGACAGCCGTGGACCGTCCTTCTCTGTCTGTAGGCTTGCGCCAGTCAGAATTGCCAGCGCAGGGCAGCGGGTTTTGCTTTTTTTATTGTGAGGACCAAACACAAAAGCGGATCCCTTTCAGCACCTTGGCAGTCAGTGAAGTCTTGAAGCTTATTTGAAATGCTCAGAGAATGCAGTACCAGAGTACAGTAAGATATTATGGCAACAGCAATTCATATAGTGTGCTGTTCACAGGAACTATCCATCGTGGACATCAGGCAGTGCAGGGCTGTATGATGTTTTCCTTTGCGAGTGTATGGATGACAGAACCATTAATGTGTTGACAGGACTTCTAACATGTCTGACTGATGTATAGATCATAAATGATAAATATTAGATCTTAGGTTGTTTGGTAAAGGATTGACGTGAGGTGGAATGGACTTGACAGCGGCAGCAGTTTCAGGGGCTCTTTCGTATAAAACATGTCAGGTAGGAGCTGAGCCCCGGTGGCGTAGTGATTGAGTGCGGGACTGTGGCCCACTGGCTTGGTGGTTCAAATCCAGTAACAGCAAGGCTGGGTAACTTCCACGACCACCAGAGGGCAGTGATTGCCCCCCCCAAAAAAAAAAAAAACACGTCAGGCATTACAAACTCATCTTAACAGCCCCTAGTGAAATGACTGTGGAAGGACTTTAATTTGGGGCTCAGGTAGCCAAGTGGGCACTTCTAGGTACCAGGGATCCTTTTAAATAGAGCATGGTATGCAGACTCGAGGTTGTTCGTGTCCCCGTAAGTTCCAGTCAGAAAACAATCCTTCATTCAACGCACTGAGGCACCCTCCACCTTCCTCACAGTGGCCACATGGTCGCAGCTGTTGTATCAGTCCATGTCATTGAGGGGCTTTCTTGCTGACCCTCACTTTACCAAACCAGACTTCCTCCTCTAGGGACTGATCCCTCCTGAGGACCCGTTCAAAATATGTGCGTTCAAGTCTCACCATCCCTACTTCTGAGGAACATTCTCAATGTACTTCTTCCAAGACAGATTTGTTCCTCGCAGTCTGTGTATATTCAACTTTCTTTACCCACACCACGACTCTAATAAGGCTTCAGATGTTCGGTCTTGTTTACTCATCCAGCTCGAATGTATAGGGGTGCCCCCAAAAACGGAATTGTGCTGGACACACCAAACTTTCATAGTCCGCGTTTCTCACGTTACACGAGTATCAAGCAACTCGCTCTGAGTTAGGACACCCAGTGGTGTTGTCTGGGAAGGTTCTCTGGTCACAGTGAATTTTTTTGTGGAAACAGTTTTGCTCAGACCTCGATTTTTGTGGTGGCCAATTTACGTGAACAGCATGCAGCTGTGAGATTTTGTTTCCTGCTCTGGAAAAATGCCACAGAAACTTGTGATGTTGAACACTGCTGACAGGGAGCGCACAATGGGAAAAAAACTCAAGTGGTTTTCTCGTTTCAAAAAGGTGAAAAATGTCAATCGATGACAAAACTCATTCTAGATGTACGTCAACTTCACAAAGGGACGGAAGAAAGTGTCTACTCATAGTGCACATGGAGTTCCTTCCACCAGGTCAGACTGTTAGTCAAAAGCTTGATATTTATAGAGATTCTGGACAGATTGCATGAAAGTGCGTGACAAAAGCCTGATTCGTGGCAGACAGATTGGTCTGGTTACCACCATGCTGCCCCTACTCACGTGGCCATCTGTGTGCCAGTTTGGGGCAAAAAACAGCACGCCTCTTGCTCCACACACCTTACTCACCTGAACTCGCTCCATGCAACTTCTGTTTCCATGAGTGTAGAGGGACACGAAAGAATAGCAATTTGACGATGTAGAAGAGGTGAAGAAAACATGAGGGCGGTGCTGTCAGCCATCCACATGGATGAGTTTGACAAGTATTTCCAGGAATGGAATCGCGTATTAAGGGTAATGGAGAGTACCTTGAAGATGACAAACTGTTTGGGGGCGGGGGATTAAATGCATAGCTTGGGGGGGGTTTACTTTTGGTGTGTGTGTGTGTGTGTGTGTGTGTGTGTATACCCCCTTGTATATATGAGGTGATTGAATGTACCATGTCTTTGGTGAGGTACATGTTTGTTTTTCAATAATTTGAGGAGGTCTTGTACACCAGATCTGTTAAATGTATTGTATCCTAATTTTCTTTATTGCCTGTCACAGGAGTATTGATTGTGGATTCAAATAAAATTATGTAGCAACTTTAGTATTTTTTTATATTTCCCATACTATCGTGCAGTTTTCAGGATTTCTCTTTATATATTTTTTAAGATCATTTTATTAAGGGCTCTTACAGTTCTTAAAACAAACCGTATATCATTTGTATCTAGCATATTTATACATTCGTTGCCAGCATTATTTTCTAAATATTTACTTTCAATTTGAGTCCTTGGTACAAGCTCCTTTCCGCCACCCTCCTCACGCCCCTTCACCCTCATGACTCCTTGATACGTTATAAATTTTTTTTACGCATCCCTGCCCTCTGGTGGTGGGAGTAGTAATAAGTTATAAATTATTATTTTCAGCTCTTACACTAATCACTGTCTCGCTTCCCCCACAGAGTCTGTTGGATGTGTCGATCATTGTAATTGGTTCCCCCTTCCTAATTTTTATTTTTAAAACTATAAACCAGGCTGAGCCCCGGTGGCATAGTGGTTGTGCACGGGACTGCGGCCCACTGGGATGGAGGTTCAATCCAGCAGCGGCTCCACAGGAGCAAAGGCTGGGCCTCCTCCCACCACCAGATGGCAGTGATGCCCCCCCCCCAAAAAAAACCCCAAAACTATAAACCAAATTCTTACTACCATTGAGTAAGTTCAAGTTCAATCTGTATAGGACAAAGTTTAATTGCCCCTGTAGGTTTCCAAGAAATGTAAATCTTTATTTGGTGGGGGAGTGGGGGGGCATCTCTGCCCTCTGGTGGGTATGGGAGGCCCAGCCTTGCTCCTGGAGAGCTGCTGCTGGATTTGAATCGCCAACCCTGTGGGCCACAGTCCAGCACTCAACCACTACGCCACCAGGGCTCAGCAGAAATGTAAATCTTTATGGGAGCAGAAAGCCTCATCTTTGTCTTGTGGATCGACTGATGGGCTCAAACGACCGACCTTATGGTTAGCAGCCCAGCACTTAACCCCATGCACTACCAGGGCTGCTCATACTCACTGCCATCAAGTCACTGCCAATTCATAGGCACTCTTTAGAAGAGCCGCCCTGTAGATTTTTGAGCCTTCAATTGGCCATTTCCAAGCCTGTGAACTTTAAGGGAGCAGATGGCCTCCCCTTTCTCCATGGGAGTTAGCAGACCAACAATGCCATCATCCACTCAGCGCCTCTGCCATCAAGTTGGTCCAGACTCAAAGCGAGCCATAGGACAGGGCAGAACTGCCCCTTGAGTTCTCCCAGACTGTCGCTCTGCTGCGCGTGCAACGCTGCCTCTTCGTCCTCCGGCGTGGCTGGTCGTTTTGAAGTGCTGGCCTTGGAGATTGCGGTCCATCACATAACCACAAGGCACCAAGCCCCTAAGAGTACACAGGGGGCCCTTTAACTAACGGTCTTGAATGTTTGGTGCCTATTGTGCAGCGTGAAAGAGCACGTCAGTAAGAGAGCAGATCTATGACGTGGCATCGTGCGTGAGTGGAAGTGAAGGGGCGCCGTGAGAGAGAATGCCCGTGGGGGGGCGTGTACTTGAAAATGTACGTTGTCAAAATCCTGGTTTGGAACCTTTGGATTTCAGAACCAGCTCTGTGATCTCTAAAATACTGTCCAGTGTTTGGATACTAGGTTGTGCTTCTTAAAACCATTTTTATTCTCAATTTACTAGTGTCTATAGATGTTGCTGAAATTTGAAGAATTCATTCATTTTTCATCAGTTTGTGTGATTGTAGTCTTAGGGGTGTGTGTGTGTGTGTGTGTGTGTGTGTGTGTGTGTGTGTGTATGTACACACACAGGTGTTTGTAGGCTGGGGCATTTATGATGTGCCTAATTAGAATTTGCAAGCTAGATAATAGCTTTAACCTCCCTCCTCTGTCGTCTTTGTTGTATGTTAGCAGTATTTGAAAACCGTCCGTTCTGTAGAAGTGTATTCTCGGTTTTTTGCTCACGTTTGGCCTTCTCTTCATCTGTGCACTCTTGCAGGTGGGGACGTTCTCAGTGGCCAGTGAAGAAGTGTTGAAGAATAGAGCCATAAAAAAGGCAAAACGTAGAAACGTTGGATTTGAAGTGAGTGCCTTTCATCTGCTGTGTGTGTTGTTGAGTCCTGGTGTGATTGAGGTCTGAACTGAAGAGTGTGTCCGCCTCCAGGACAGATGGGCCCATCCGTATAACCTCGGACACATGTGTTCGCATACAAGTCTTTGTTAAGGGCCTGAGGGATGGAGTTTACCGCTGTCACTTCTGTGTTCTTCTGATTGAGGAAAAGTTCTAGACAGATGACAACTTTTCCCAGGAAAAGCCTGGGAAATCAGTACAATCACTGGGATGCTGACTGTGGTCTTGTTTCCCAAAGGGCAAGTCTGTTGATAAAGTCAGCATTATCTGCAGCACACTGGGGCCTCTCTTGTGACCGAAACCAGTTCAGGCGAGGGCTGGGGGGTGGGCGGGAAACAGGGAGACCTAGGGTGTGGGGACCCTGTCCTGCTAGGGAATCGGACTGAAGTGCTTCTCAGTCAGTAGGCACTCTTCACTTATAAGATCACCCATTGTTGTTTTGTTAACCCAGCAGTGATGGTTCTAGAACCAGTTTGCTGTTAGCAGTTCCCCAGGTCGTGATAAATTGCATGTGGCTGGGAAGTCTATGTCATGCTCTTGTTAGATGTCATTGAGTTGGTTCTGATCCATCGTGACTGTGTAACAGAATGTGCCATTCTCAACTGTTTCTATACCTAAGCCCAGTGTTGGAGCCTGGCGTCACTCCGTCTCTGTGAGGGCTTTCCTCTTTTTCACTGCCCCTCCATTTTACCAAGCGTGACGTCCTTCTCCAAGCACTGCTCTCCTGAACCAAAGTATGTAAGGTGAAATCTTGTCAGATTTGCCTCTAAGGAGTAGTCTGGCTGTACTCTGGCAGTACAGATTAATTTGTTCTTTGAGCAGTCCGTGGTACTTTGAATAGTCTTCTCCAGCACATAATTCAAATGCATCAGCTCAGGTTCCTCGCAGCTCATCCATGGGGCCTTGCTGTTCCATGATGGCTGTCTCTGTGTCACTTAGCTTTAAGTCACGTAAAATCAAAGAACCCTCAGTCTACCTTGATTGGTCACCTGCATTGAGGCCACACACGACGACATCCGGCCTTCTTTGTGCTGTTTCTGAGAGACTGCCGTGAATGTCTGGCCCAGGCCAGTAGCCCTGACCTGCTGGCCATGTGATTGAGACGCCTCACTGTGGAGCAGCACACGGACCGTGGGCGAGCTCCCCGTGTAAGAACAGGGAGCAGGTCCTGTCTCGGTCATTTGGGTGAAATCATGGCTCTAAGTGCTTTGTGCATCAGTGGAACCCATGCCCTTCCTCAGAGGGGCTTGGGAGCACTCTGCAGTACTAGTAGACTAGCCTAGGAGACTGTGGTCCCGGAAGCAGATGGAATGCCCCTGCCGAGAGCCCGCCCCTCTGGAAAAGATGATCATCTAACTCTGGCCCTGTCAAGGGACAGTGAGTGGGCACCTCGAGGGCTTCAGCCGGGATGCCCATCCTCTCCAGAGCTGCGTAGGTGGGGTGTGAATGAGCAGAAGGCCATGGCAGGTGGCTTCTAGAAACAAATTAGGTTGTTGAAGAAACCCAGTGTGGAGAAGGGTTGAGGATCCCTGGGTCCGACAACTGCAGAGACATCTGAGAAAACGGAGACTTTCACATGACTAAAGGGACAATCTGGCAATTTCCTTGGCAAGGGGTCTTGGACAAGTATTGAATGGAAAGTCTTTGTTGGGGTTTAGTCGTATTGAGAATGTGCTTAGATTCCATTTCCGGGCTGGGTAGTGAGTACGTGGGTTCACAGCCTAGTTTTCTATTTCTTTGTGCATCTTAAGGGTGCACCCTGCACTTGAAAAGGCCTTCCTGACTGTCTCAATTAGGTTCTGTGAAACCAGCCTCTTCCTTGTCACGGTAAGGTAGATAGGGATTCAGGGTACTACCAGACTGTCTAACGTGCACTCTTTCTTTCTGTTCTAGTCCGACAGTGGAGGGGCTTTTAAAGGTTTTAAAGGTTTGGTCACACCTCCTGGAGGAGGAAGTGGGTTTTCTGGCTTCGGGAACCTCTCGGGTGTGAAGCCCTTGGGACTATCCAATGGAAACAGTGTGGCCAGCACCCCCATCTTCACCAGCACAAAGGCGGCAGCAGAGACCAAGGTCAACTTTGGTAAGCAGTTTCCTTTCCACTCCCTTCCTGTTATCATCTGAGACCAGGAACTGTGCAAGGCTATTCTTACAGAGATTTCTTCCTGCTTCTGGAGCTCTGAGCAACAGGTAACAACAGAAAGCAGGAGACGGTGACAATTGACAGTAGTCTTCACAGCTTGAGGGATGATTAGAGGCTTCTGTCCTCAGCCCTTCGGTAACTAGCTGTGACCATGGTAAACCCCAGAATCCTCTAAAGGTTTCCCTGCCCATCGAGGGCCTCCCGTGGCCTTAAACGGCCCTGTCCCTGGGTTGCTGACCTCTAAGGACAAGAGTCAAGAACTCTTAAGAACTGGCAACACTGGGCTGAGCCCCGGTGGAGTAGTGGTTGTGCGCGGGACTGCGGCCCACTGGGATGGAGGTTCAATTCCAGCAGCAACTCCACAGAAGCAAAGGCTGGGCCTCCTACTCCCACCACCAGACAGCAGTGATGCCCAAAAAACAAAAAGAACTGGCAACAGGGAGCTCCGGTAAGTTTGGTGTCCAGGAGGCCGCATGGAAGTGCTCTGAAACCAGAATGGGCGAGCTCCTACCACAAAACACCCAACCACGAGAACAGCGTGGGCGCATGGAAGGACGCAAGAACAGAGAGCACTACAGAGCCGGACACAACCAGAGTCAGATGCACTCCATCCCTAGAAGTGGGCGTGGCAGAGAACAGGGGGGGGGGGGCCAGCATCCCACACCCACAGGGACAAAGACAAGAAGAGGGGAAGAGGAAGAGAGCTGGTCCAAGCTCCACACCGACACATGATGCTCAGAGGAATACATCCCTCTGCAGATGCTCTGCGCCACAGAAAGGACTGGGCAAACAACGATTCCTGGGGGCACGAGAGGGGAGGAGAAGGGAGTGTGGACAAACACATGGACAGGGGAGGGGCAGCAACAAGTGGTCTGGAATCAGTGGGAAGGAGGGTGTGGGAGATCTGGTCGGGATTAAACAGGGACAATGATTCTGTGAGGAAACACTGAAACGCCAGTGAAGGTGAAACATGATGGTGGGACAGGAGGGAGATGGAAGGAAATAGAGGAAAGAGCTAGAAGGCAAAGGGCACTTGGAGAGGTCTAAACAGGTATGTGCATACATAAATACAACTATCTATTGTAAGGTGGGAATAAATTTAAGAACATACCTATAGGCCAAATACAATGGTAGCAAGTGGGCCTTGGGTCCTCTCCCTGGTGCTCCCTCAATGCAAGAACACTTTGTTCTATGAATCTGGCATTCCTCGATGCTCACTGGCCCAACACGATCACTGAAGTTAAATGGGTACACTAGCAAATGTGGTGAAGAAAGCTGATGGTGCCCAGCCATCCAAGGATATATCTGGGGTCTTAAAAGCCTGAAGATAAACAACAGACCATTTAGGGCTGAGCCCTGGTGGTGTAGTGGTTGTGCGCGGGACTGCAGCCCACTGGGACGGAGGTTCAATTCCAGCAGTGGGGCTGGGCCTCCTACTCCCACCACCAGAGAGCAGTGATGCCCAAAAAACAAAAAAAATTAAAAAAAAAAAAAAGATAAACAATAGACCATTTGCTTGAGAAGAGACCACACCCATACAGAAGAAACACAATAGCCAGCGTGGTGCACTTCATTCTTAGAGTAGGATTGAACTGACGTCTGAAAGCTGAAAGGAGGCAGTGTTACAGAGACCTAGACTTTTCTATCAAGCCAGGGCTTGCTAAGCACCTTTTCACTTCCTCTAGGTTCTGTGACTGCCAACGGCCCCAGCTCCGTGGTGGAGGCTAAGATGTCCACTTCCAAGGCAAATGGCAGCAGTCCGCAGCCCTCCATGGGCTTCTCAGCCAGTGCTGTGTGCACCAGGACCGCCTATCACAAACAGCTGGCAGCCCTGAACTGCTCCGTCCGAGACTGGATTGCCAAGCACGTGAACACCAACCCGCTCTGCGACCTGACACCCATCTTCAAAGACTACGAGCAGCACCTTGCCAGCATCGAGCAGCACCACGGCCCCGGGAGTAGTGGAAGTAGACCAGAAACGCAGCCGCCATCGCTGTGCGGGCCTGCAAAGGTACAGCAGGAGTCCCCGTTCCTATTTTCTGGCAACAAGACTGAGACTCCGGCTGAGAAGGCAACTGAGATCGGGTCTGAGACCAAGACAGACGTGGCCCTGGGAACCACAAGTGCCTCATTCAGCTTCGGCAAGAAAGTAGACAGCACGGTCTTGGGCTCACTGAGCTCTGGGTCCCTGCCTGCGTTTTCGTTCACCTCTGGAAATACAAGCTTATTTGGCAAAGATGCTGCCCCGAGCACACCAGGGGAATCACCCTTCACCACCAAGGTACCCGAGAGCCAGGCAGAAGGTGGCAGCAACGAATGCAAAGGTAATGAGGAAGCAGTGGTGGCCGATCTCAGGTGTGGTTGTGGTTGGCTCCTGTTTGGTGGGAACAGGACACGTGGGCTGGGTTCAGATCTCCTCCCCCCTACCCCCCAGCTTTAGCACCTGGTCTCTGTGTGGTTCTTCAGAACAGACCTCATCTGTGGGCTGGTTGTGATGGCTATATGTAGAAAAAAGACCTTAGTCAGATAATGCAGTCCTGGTGGTCCTGTGAGTTAGGCTGTTGGCAGCAGGGTCAGAGGTTCAGGTCTACCAGCTGCTTCCAGGGTGAACAACAAGGTTGACAGTTCACATAAAGAAGTACAGCCTTGGAAACTTTCTAGAAGGATGCCTTGAGTTGGGGATGAGCTCACTGGCAGTAGGCTGGTTTTGAGGCTTAGTGAGAGAAAGCCATCTTAGGGCATTGTTTTCACAAGTATTCCTGAGCTGGGTGGTAAAGGTGCTGAAGGACAGAGGCGGGCCTTTCCCAGCCAAAAGGACACTAGGACACCGTGTTCCCAGGAGGGAGCTATCCCAAGTTTCCAGAGACAGCCCCGGGGCTCTGTCTCTGTCTGCAGGGCCATGTCCCACTGGGAGACTGGAAAGAAAATGCCGGCCTGTTTTGCCGATCTGCAGAACAGGACCATTTTACTTGACTGGGTCTTTGCGATGGTGGCTGTGCAGACTCTTTCTTTTGGAGTGCATGTGAGCAGCTCAGAGGTGCCCTGCTGGCATCGTGGGCTAAACTGTTCAGATGCACCTGCTGCTCTGGGAGACTTCAGCAATCGAGACCCTGGGGAGGAGTGGCCGCCTCTGTCCAGTACTGCAGCTCGGAGTGGCAGTTGCCTCTGAGCGTGAGTGGCACCAGCAGGGGAAGGGCAGTGGTAGCCTGCCACCTGGGAGCTGGCAGGAGTGCCCTCGGGCATCAAACCCTGTGGAGTCTCAGCTCCTGTGTAAAAGGGAAGTTGAATTTTAACTCTCAGCCCCAGGGTGGCAGTTATTTTTTTAAGACTGCAGTCCTTTCATACAGTTCCTTATGTTGTGGTGATCCTTCCCCCCACACACACACCTTAAAATGATTTTCATTGTTACTTCATTCCTCACTGTCATTTTGCTACCGTTAATGAATCCGGTGACCTCTGTGAAAGGATCATTTGACAACACCCCCAAAAGGGGTCGCGACCCACAGGTTGAGAACTGCTATTAGGGATCGCCACATTGTGCCCCAGAAGACTCGGAGGCTTGTGAGCTGGGGACTCTTCCAGAGCTTCTGCTCTTAGAGCCTGGGAACTGCTTTGAACAGGTGTCCAAGGAAGTTCTCAGATACAGCGACGGAGAAAGGTGGCCGTTTGTGTACCTTCCGCTTATGGCTTGACTTTCTCTGTGTTGTGCATAGTTCCTGGCATGCTCAGAAGCAGAGGCTGAGCTCAATGCCGTGGTCACCAGCAGTGTCTTCCTCTGGGTCCTTGTTGGGGCTTGACTCAAAGTGATGTTGTCACTCGGGATTGGTTGAGCCTGTGAGTATGCAGTTTCATGACGAACATGTTTGGAACATGGTGAAAGTGACTGACTGGAGCCCCAAGACCCACCCCCACCCCAGCAAGGGGGGGCCGCAGACCTTCCCCTTGTGGCACCGCGAAGTGGGGTTTTCCAGCACTGGGGGTCTCTCAAAATCTAGTGGCCCACCAGGGACAATGTGACATTCATACAGCTCATACTTAGGTTTGTCTTTAGAATGATTTCTCTGACAACTTCCCCTATAAAGAAATGGATTGTCCTGTTTTCGTTGGCCTTGCTTATCCTTGTTAATTTTTGGTGGTGCTGCTGCCTCGGTCTGGCTGGCTGCAGGGAGGCACTGTGTGGGCGGGCTGCATTCCAGGAGAAGGAGGCTGCCCTTAAACTGGTTCTTGTTGTCATGGTGCAATTAAAATCCACCAGAGGCTCCCCCCATACCGCACAGCCCCCCAAAGGTGACTGCTTTGACGACGATGGCTGTACCCACTTGGATGGGCTTGTAGGTTGAGGCGTGGGTCCCCTTTTCACACTGAGTGGTGTTCCTCGTTTTCTTTATAAGGTGGAGAAGAGAGTGACGAGCCTCCCAAAGTAGTAGTCACTGAAGTCAAGGAAGACGATGCTTTTTACTCTAAAAAGTAAGTATTGAGCAGGAGCTGTCCCGCAGGCACCCGGGGCTGGGCTGGGAGTGGGCCCCACTGGGTGATCCTTCTCCCTCCTGCTGGCTCTGGCTTTTCCTGCTTCTTGTAACGTGCCCCTTTTACAAGAAAGCCCCAGGACTCAGGGGAGGGCCCGCTATACCTTTACAGAGGAGACAGGCCACCTCAGACCTTCGTGGGATAGAATGAGGGGTCAGCAGAGACTTTGTTTCGCTTGTTTTTCTGTTAGAGGTAACTCAGTTTTAAGTTTCTAGTCACAGTGAACCAAAGGAACCGTCCAACTTGGGGTGTACTTAGTGCCCAGAGGAGAAGAGGCTAGGGTGGGCACCCAGCCCAGCCCAGCCCAGCCCTGCCCTGCCAGGGATGCAGTCTTTCCAACTGACGTCACACAGAGGGTGGGAATCCTGAGCAGAGTGTTAAAGGAAGAAGGCATAGGACGGGCGAAGTTCTCACATCACAGAAATGGAGGATGGGCAGGGACCAGGCTGGGTTTGTTTATTTTTCCACTTAAGAAAATACAATTTTGAATGATATTAAAAGAAAATTTTAATAGGGACCGCTGTTTAATTTTTTTCACTGAGGAGGGTTTTGGAATATCTAAACATTTTCTCATGCTTTGTGCTTTGACCTGATCAGTCAGGATCAAAGATTGATCTTATGTTTTGGGGGACATATGTCTCCCTTCTAATTTGGGGGTATTTGTTTATTCCTTGGGAAGGGGATGAGGGCTTACAGGACAGACCGTGCGTTTTCCATAGCACCTGTTGGCCGACCGCCTGATCACATTCCTCCGAGTGCCCTCCTCCCACTTCCAAACTGTCCTTGGGTCAGGGCTGCCACTTTCAGCTGGGGCGGGGGGGTTTCTCCTAAGGACTTCTGGGGGAGGGGGGTGCATGCCTCCCTAACGCTATTGCTCGTCTTCTGTCAGTCTGTTACTTGGGAAGATTGGTGAGCTGAGGGTCCCGTCCCACACCCGAGGGTGACTGGGGGGGATGATGAGAAGGTTGTGGTCAGACGTGGGGCCTTGGAGCCTGCTCACACCTATTTCTTCACCACAGGTGCAAACTGTTTTACAAGAAGGATGATGAGTTTAAAGAGAAGGGTGTAGGCACGCTGCACCTAAAACCCACCACAAACCACAAGACCCAGCTTCTCGTGCGGGCGGATACTAACCTAGGTGGGTACTGTGCCAGGGAGCTGTGGGCCCGTGGCTGCACGTGGTTGCACGCCATTTTCACGTGTGATCTCTGGAGCCTCTGAGACAGACATCTGAGTGCTGGCAGACGAGCTATGCCCCATAGCCACAGCGGGTGGCTTCCCTGTAGAGGCAGAAAAGTGGGTTTGCTTGTCCTCTATCCTGCAGGAAGGTGCTACATGTGCTGGGTGTCGGGGTGGTTTACCGAACATAGCCTGGTGACCACTTAGTGGCGTCCTCTAGCCCATCAGTGTGCCTTTGTGGTGCTGTGGGTTAAGCACCGGGTCACTCATCAGACAAGTGGCAATCTAAGACTACCAGCTGCTTTGCAAGAGAACGATGGGGCTTCCTGCTCCTGTGAGATTTACAGACTCAGGGCTGAACCCTGGTGGCGTAAGTGGTTGCGTGTGGGACTCCAACCCTTGGGCTTGGCGGTTCAAATCCAGCAGCGGCTCTCAAGGGCATCACTGGGTAGCTCCCACTACCACCAGAGGGCAGTGATTCCTCTCGCCCCCCCAAAAAAAAAAGTTAAAAAAAAAAAAAAGGTTTACAGACTTGGACAGTCAGTCAGACCTGACTCGGCATCGTGAGTCTGGATTTGTGTGTTGACACAGCACCGATCCGTCCACTCAGGAGGTGGTGCCTTGCTCCAGGCAGGAGCCAGCTCCGAGGGGGGTATATCCCTGCAAGAAGGGCAGGGCCACTGCTGGTCGGGCGATGATGTCACAGTCCAGGGGAGACTCCAGGTCACCTCGGCTGTCGCTCCCCAAACACAAGCTTTGCCTGGTTCAGAGAGGGTGGAACATTCCGGAAGAATTCTGCAGGTGTAATTGTAGGACTCTCGGAAAGGTCAGAGGGCCAAGTCAGCAGGGCCTTCCTGAGCTGCAGGTGTAAACCCTGGGAGTCTAAACTGTGTCACTAGGCAATGTATTGCACGCTGTGGTGTGTGTAACGTGAGTGTCTCTTCTCGGCCTCTGTGCAGGCAACATCCTGCTGAATGTCCTAGTCTCGCCCAGCATGCCCTGCTCCCGGACTGGCAAGAACAACGTGTTGATTGTCTGCGTTCCAAACCCACCGATCGACGAGAAGAACGCCACTGTCCCCGTGACCATGTTAATTCGGGTCAAAACCGGCGAGGACGCTGATGAGCTGCACAAGATTTTGCTGGAAAGGAAGGAAGCCTGAGGCTGCCAGGAGCGGGCGCCACACCACCACTCCCTCGCCCGCCGCCACACCACTGTGGGCATTCTGTTCTCCTCTCCTGCTTTGACGTTCTAAGAACTTAGAGAGAACATAAAACGTCTGTGAGGAAAACAAGTCTGGCCAATAAAACCTTTGAATGTTAAGTGTCAAGAAACTGTATTCACCCTTCTTAGGAACTGTCCAGCGAGGACCATGAGTTTGGACAAAACCGTTTGGAAGATTTTCTAAAGTTCATTTGTTTCTTTAACCAGAAGTGATTTCTTTGCGGACTGCAATCAGGGTAGCAATGCGATTTCCCAAAGGCTTCCCTCAGGAGCCACCCTCTGTGCCCGCTGACTGGGCTGCTCCTAGCGGTGTCCTCCCCCAGGCACCTTTCCCACCAGGCGACAGAGTTGGGCTTGCTTTGCTGTATTTCACAGAGTTTAATCCAGCTAATCAGCCTGTTCTGTGTGTCCAGACAGTGGTCCTTGGCCCTGTGGGAGGCTGTCCGTGTGCACTGCCTGGAGCTGCTGGGGGCCAGGCCCAGTGTGGTTTGGGTTTATGGCTTTCTCTTGCGTGCGGATCCTTCTGTGTCCTCCCCAAAGGCATTTGGGATCAAGGGGGATCGGCCAGGAATTGGTGTTCAAAGCACAGTGTCAAGAGGGTGCCTTCCGGAGAGGGAAGGACACCTTTGTAGAAAGATAGTTCAGCCGGATGAAGAGCCACGGGGGTGTTCTCCGTGGGCTCTCTGGATGGACTCTTGTGGCCCTTGGGTGACGTCCAGAGGAGCCTCGTGCACCCTCGCCCTGTGTGTGCTGTTGTGTACACCAGGAGATGACGGGAAACTGTGACTTTCGCTTTGCCTTGAGACAGCAGTACATCGAACCAGCAGTGTCCTTTCTACTTTCTGGAGGGTCAGGTATGTCTACGTCCTTTCCCAGGGAGCCAGGGTCACCTGTCTGTCGGGCCAGGGCAGTCAGCTGTGCACCTTCTCAAGTCCCCTGGCGTGAGGATTTGGTGCACAGTTGACGTGACATCCCCAGTCGCTCATTTCCTCCTGTCGACCAACTTCTATGATCGAGGCGCGGGTCTGAGCTCGGCACCAGCTCTCACACGCTGGTCTGGGGGCCATAGCAGTTTGACTTGGAAGCCCGAGTCCTGGGAGGGACATCCTCGAGTGTAAGGTGTGGGAAAACCATTTCATAGCTACATACGTGAACTGTGAGAGGCCTGAGGTGAGGTGCCAGGTCATGACTGCTTCCCACGTCATTCCGGATGCCCTTGGGGGTGAGGCCTCACTGTGACTGGTACAGGCCGAAGGCAAGGGTGCGTAGCCATTCCTGCATTCTCCTTTCGCAGAGCGAAAGCTCCAGAGTCCTGGTTGCCCGCCTGTTAGATCAGCAGGTGGTGGTGGTGGAGCCCAGTGCCACGTGGGGCAGGCGGCACTCAGTCTGGTGCGTGACGATGCACTTGGTCGGGGTCTGCAGTGGTGGCCAGTGTCCTGCAGAGAGCAGGAGGAAGTGGGCTCGTGAGCCAGAGTACATGAGTGGATGGATGGGTGTGACCTTCCTCGTTCTCCAACATTCCCAGCAATGTGCTGCTGCTAAAAGACTGTCACTGTTGTGAAAATTACAGGGAAATGTGCTTTGTCCCATGCCTCCAAATGGGACGTCTCCTCCCGTCAGCCCTGGCTGCTCTGTGGCTCCAAACCAGGACACCCTCCACTCGGGGTGGGGGGAACAGAGGGCTTGCCCCTGTCTCGGGCTGGCCGAGCTATTCTTTTAACTTCGGTATTTCCTGCTAAACCCTGACCCTTGGTCCTTTTAGTTGGCTGTTTTAAAAACAAATCTTGAAAAGGAAGCTTTACACCAGACACATTCTAAGTGGGAACCTGGGCACCTACTCTCTCCACCAACCAACTCGGAGTGTCAGAATGTCTCTGATCTTGTTCTACACCCGATTGTTCTCCCCAGCCTTCACGGGTGCCGAGCAGCCTCTGCGGTGAGAACAGCCAGCTAAAAGTGCATGTTCCATCCCCGAGGACACGGGAAGGGGGCTGCTTTCCACAGGGCCAGCCTGGCTGCTTATGTACCGTCCTACTTTCTGTAAGAGGGGCGGTTTGGCAACTCCCTTGTAAATCACATTTTCCTATGCTGCATGCCAAAAAGAAAACCAAGAAACCACCCTACCTGTTCTGGGGTCCAGGAGAAGAATGCCCGGCAGGCATAGGCCCCAACTCTCCGACCACGTCTTCACAGAGGAAGCCTCTACTGCGAGGCAGACGAGCTGAGCTCTGTGGCTTTGCTGTTGAAACTTGCTAGCAACTGTTAGATCTGGAAGCTTTGCAAACAAATGCCTCTGACGCAGGTCCCCCCGCCCCCCCATTTCTCAAATGCTGGAAGTGGAGCTCTAAAGGGGGTGTGCCCTCTAGGGCCAGGAGGTGGCCCCCACAGCCAGTCCTGGTTAACACCAAGGACAGAGGACCACCTCATGCAGGCACCTCCCCACCACAATCAAATGGAGAAACTTCTTCTTATTTCAAATAGAAAATTATTTTCTAAAACAAGCTACTTGAACTGTGCAGCAATGTAATCTCAATCTGTACGAGTGTGTGGCTGCCCCACTGGGGACGTGTCACAGCCCATGAAATGTGAATAAAGGACACAAACAACCTGGTGTGTGGCACATTCCTGCTCCTTTGGCGTGGCTGTCAGGTGGGAAGGGCAGGGAGAGGCAAGCTTGGAATCAGCGCCGAGGTTACAGTGGGGCCACTTTCTGACTGGTCCCCTGGTCCCAAATCTGAGCTCTACCAGGTCATTGTGAGAGTAAAAGGATAGGGAGTCCTACACTAATGCAGTGATGGCTCAGTCGGTTCCCTAGGTTACTTCGCAGGGGCCAGACTCCTGTGTGCCCCACGGTTGAAGACTCACCAAATTACAGCCCCTGGCCTAAAGATGTCCCTGAACCACTAACACCCAATGGGAACTACTGAAATGGCATTCGGAGGGGGGGGGGCGGGGGGGGGGGATCGAACAAGGGGGCTGTTCCCTGGGGGTTGCAGTCAATGTTCAGCTACTACCTGGAAGGCTGGAGATGGAAGTCCACCAAGAAACACCTTGGAAGAAAGGCATGGCCATCTGGGGAAAACATGAAACGCTGTGGAGGGGGCTGGGCCAAGGTGCCCAGGAGTTGGGAGTGTGCTTGACTGCCCCTAAAGAGAAAGAAGCTGTCCAAACAGCCCCACCTGGTTCTCGTCCCTGATTGGGTGGCAGTTGGGGGCATCGGAGGTTCTGACTCCCCAGCAGTGAAGCGCAGGAGCTGTGCCGACTGGGGATGTGGGAGGCTCCCAGACCCCTGCCTGGGTCACTCCCATCAGTCACAGTTCTCATGGTACAACATTCGCCCCTCTATATTGTAACCCATTCCGAGAGGAGCTGGGCTAGGACACCGTAGGCGGCATTACAGTGCCTCTGCTTCCTCTCAGCATCCCTGAGGTTTTGCTCTGGCAGACAGCACCATGCTAAACTGGACCTTGACATTGTCCCTAGACCTTTTGTTAACTTAAGCTTAGGGGACTGGATGGGGTGGTCGCATGCTGCTTCTGGGTAGGCTTTCTCTCCAAGGTCATCATTTCAGGGGGCCAGGGACTTGTTAAGGTTCTCTGGGGTCACAGTGACCCTGCAATAGACTGGGACCTACGAGAGCTGCTGTTCAGAACCACCAGCTGCTCCTGGAGTTGGTCTTGGAAGTCCACAGGGCCCGTCGTGCCCGGCCCTGCAGGTCTCTAAGAGTCGGCATCAAGTCACTCAGTTGTTGAGAGGGACTGCCTAGTCATTCAGAAACATCGTCATCTGACGGGCTTTGTTCTTAGCCTGTGGGACCAACTTCTGTTTGCGCCCAGCCATCCTCCAGTGACCTTCCAAGAGCGGTCACTTGACAGGAAGGCCCCTACTATATCGCTGACCTCATGTATGTATGTACTCCTCTGGGCCCTGCCCCCCACTTTCCTTCATCGTCTGACACATTCCACAGTGTGGACATGCCAGCTCCGGGCTTGTTTGCATTGTTTTGACAAGCAAGTGAGGCCAGCCAGCCCCCAACCCCACCTTCCAGAAGACCCGGCCACTTGTCAAGAATGGGGGCCGAACCCGACCTTCTGTTCCAGGTGCTTTGTACATCTGGGAGGGGTTTCTTGGACATTCCCTAGGGAAAAGCCCGGGTTCGTACAGTACAACCAGAAGAGGGGACATGGTTTTGTGTATGGGTCTAAAGGCTGAAGCCCAAACCCAGCTCTGGCACTTAGCCGCACAGCACATGGATCAAACTAAGCTTCCTCCAAGGAAGCATGCCAGGGGCCGACTGGCGACAGCAGGTCCCACAGGCAGATCTGGGACGCTGTCAAGCATATTGAGTCGCTTGGGTCAAACCTCAGGAGAAAAGCTTCACCTTTGGAGGGGTTCTGGCTAGACTGTCTGCACTTGGACTCTTGTCTTGATCGCCCCTGGGGCTATTAGGTGAGGACAAAGGGGAGGGGGGAGGTGGCAGCCCACGTGTACAGGTGTACCCACCTGCAAAAGAAACAAGGCTCCTGAGCACAGCTGATGGGGAACCGTTGCCGTGGGCAGTCAGGCTTGGTGAGGCCAGCTGTGGCGAAGGTTTGTGGAACTATCACTGGCCATTAGCTTACGGATTAGCCTGCCCCCCTTTGCCAGCAGGTGTGCAATGGCAATGTATTTGGTGAAAATCACCCATCCAAACTACACTCACTGCCGCCAAGTGAATACCAACAGTGACTGCTAAGGCAGGGTGAAGTGGCCTTGGGGGCTTCCTAGATTGTAACTCTGCAAGAGTAGAAAACGCGGTCTCTCTCCAGGGCAGAGGCCGGTGGGTTCAAACAGCCGGCCCTGCCATTCGCAGCCGGAGGCAGAATCCTGAGGCCACCGGGCTGCCTAGGACGGCCTCCCAATAGTGAACGTGTTCAGCAGGTTCTACCGACTGAGGGCCATAGGGCAGGGGACAGCCTGCCCAAGGACCACACTAGGTCCCAGAGATGGGCACCAGCTGACATCACGGCCCAAGGAAGATGTCATAAATACCCAAATGGTCCTTGGGCAGAAAGAAGGGTTTCCCATCCTTACCAAATGACCACCGTGAATACCAAGTCCAGCTGCCGTCGGACGAAGGGCCAGGGCGGCGCCGCCCAGTGGGTCAGCAGTGCACAGGGACTGACTGCTCTGGGGCGCAATCTATGAGACTCGGGGCTGGCAGGGAACCGCCCAGGTGCCCGGGAGCCTGGGGCAGAACAGAAGGCTTGTGGGCAAGTAACCCACCCCACGCCTTCTCCCATGAACCAGGAAGACTTGACAAAACAATTTTCGCCGTGTTCATAAACACTTCAAGTTACAACTTGTTTGACCACACAGCGGTCGACGAGCATCACTGACAGACAGGACGGATGACGCTGGTGGAGGAGGGCCACGGACCGTGGGATCCCACGGGTGAGCACAAACCCTGCCCGTGCCACGGCCTCCAGGGCGGCTTCTTCCACTTCAGCAGCAGCACCCCAGCCCTTGGGGACCAAGTGGCTTGTGTCTGTCTGGGATTCTCCAGGCGTCTCCTCCAGGGGTGATTGACTCCAGGGACGCAGGGAGGAAGAGAGGAGGCCTTTTGCCACTGAGGATGTGAGAACCAGGCAACAAAGAGGGGAAACACAAGAGGCACAGGATGTGCCCACCTCTTGACTCCCAGAGGCCCTCTCCAGAGAAGGCAGGGCTGGGTCTTGACCACTTGCCCCCTCCCCCCACCCCCCCACGGCCTGCCTCAGCTGCACCTCTGGGCACAGGGGCAGGCAGTTCTCTTCCGAGAGGGTGACTGCTGATAAGCTCTTAGAGATGTGACTCTGCTTTCTGGAACAACGCAGGGAGGCACCCGCCCAGGGAAGAACCCAGGTCGTGCCCACGCGGCTCGGTCTTAGCAGAGGCATCCAAAACTCCTGCCACATTCCACGCCCACTGAGGACAGATCTCCCCGGTGAAACCCCCTCGTGTCTTTGACTCACAGTTGGCAGGCAGGTGCTAAATATGGAAAGCCCGGGAAAGGATTTGAGCCAATGGCTTCACCCAACCCGTGTCTCACAGGACCCTGGAACATGGTCTTCAGAGGCTTCCTTCTGGAAGGCTGGTTCGTGAGAGAAGGCGTGGGGTGCGATTCTCACTTGCCCACTAGCCTTCTGCTAACACGCACCTCTGAGAGTAAACTGTCCCGGTTTGTTTGGTCCTCGTGAAGACCGATTCTTAGGGAATCACGTCCTTGTCCCTGCTTCGGGCACCATGAACCGGCGCCGGGCTTGTTTATGGGCGCCGATGCCACTCATCCTGGGAGGCCTGGGGCGAGAGTGCGTCTCGCCCTAACGATCGGGTGTGGACAGACTGCCAGTCAGTCAAGGGCCGTGGCATTCCTTTAAAAGGGGGTTTCCCCAAGGGGAACACGTTCACCCCCTGCCATGGAGTCGATTCTGACTCACGGCCACCCTTGCAAGTCAGGGAGAAGGGACGCTTGACTTCCTGCAGCAACAGGGAGCCTCCTCTTACTCCCGAGGAGAGACGGGTGGCTTCAAACTGCTGGCCCTGGGGCTGGCAGCCTCTCACGTAACCACTACGCCACAAGGGGTCCTGGCTGCACGGGAAGCCCAGCTCCATGCGGAGATGCATAAAGCAGGTCTTGGCCATCCCCCCACTAGACGGGGCCAGCCCTGTGGCCTGACAGGAAACAGGCAGGTTTGGGGTCCTGGTGCAGGCTGTATCGGTCCCTCGGATCCTGGTGGGGAGGCATCCACTAGGAGGTCTGCCCTCGGTCATGGATTGTGGCCCAGCCCGGCCCGAGTGGGGACCCCAGGCAGTGCCCCTCCTCCATGTCCAGCAGCCGGTAGCTCGTCCCAGGGTTGGGCCAGGTCGGAAACGGCAGCCGCCAGCCCCCCCGCCTCGTGACCCCTCAGAATGTGAAGTGAGTTGCCTGCAGGAGGGGAGGGGGACATTTCTGCACCCTGGGTTTGTCCCCCGGATCTGAGCTTCAGAGATCTGGACCCCAGAAAGAATGAACCCTGATCTACCTCCAGGGGCACTGCCTGCTCTGGCCAGTGGGACACCGGCCGAACCCCCAGTCCACTACCACCTCCCGGGACGTAGTTGACAAGGCAGGGTTTGGGAGGCAGGCGCAGGCACCCTAACGACAGCATCGTCCTTGACCCCGCGTGCCCTGAGCCCTGAGCCCAGACCTATCCAGTGAGGTAGCTGGGACTGGCCCCCATGCTACAAGTGGGTCACACGAGGCAGGAGAAAATGCAACAGCTTGCGTTTTAATGACAGCATACAAAACCCGGACATGGGCCCCGGCTGGCCCTGTGGCCCAGCACAAGCCCGCCGGAGGCTGCGGGCCAGGACCAGAGGGCACAGCCCATCCTCTTCCTCAATTCCCCCTCCCCCAGAGGACCTGCACACGCACCCTGCCCAGAAACAGCCCGAGAGACCCCTCTTTCATTTACTCGTGGGGGACAGGGGCTTGTGATTGGAGACAAGCTCAGGCTGCCCCGTCCCAGATGGAAACGCCTTTGGTGGGGGTGCAGACTGCCCGGCCCTTCGTGTCCTCAGCCTCTGGGAGCGGGTCCAAGATGGGCACTGGCTGGCAAGCCGTCCCAGCAGGAAGCCCCAGGGAGTAGCATGCCACACCCTCCCCTGGCCCCCAGGAGGAGCTCCACCCAGAACCTTCCCCGGGCAGGGGTCCCGCTCCTCCGGCCCTGCCCTCAGGTCCAGGCTCAGTGGCCCCTTGGGGAGACCCCTGCGGTAGGTGGGGGTGGGGGGCTGCAGGCGTGTGAGTCTGTCAGCGATGTTCTTTGGCTGGAAGCAGAAGGCCGTTCTGGCGGGGGGTGGTCAGGGCCTCTCTGGAGCTGGGCGTGGGGTGAGGTATTCCCAGCCCAGACAAAACCATCCTCCTTGGGTTCCTCCCATGGTGGCCCGCCAGTGACCGAGGGGTGGAATGGGGCGAGGGGGCAGGTTGGGAGGCTGGCGTTGGTGGGCACGGTATTTATCCACCTCCCAGAAGGTGTGGACGGTCTCTCCCGGGGGGTGGGGGGAGGGGGAGGGGCTCCAGCCACGGCCTGCTGCTGCCGGGTGGACACTGGCTCTCTCTCTTTCTCTCGGGGCCTCATGGAGACGCTGGTGCCCGCAGGGTGGGCAGGGGGAGGGGGCAGGAGCAGAGCCAGCAGGGGAGGAAGAGGCACTTCAGTTTGGGCTGGTGTTGGTGGAGCCGGCCCGCTCTGGCCGGGCCCAGCACTGGCTGTCACAGAACCCAGGGCGGTGGCACAGGTAGGCACTTGGCAGCACTTGCAGGGCCGGGCAGGCCGGGGCGCTGCTAGGTCATCAGGATGGGCTTCTGCCGCACTTCCAGGATGTCTGGGCCGGTGGGAGCAGGGAGACAGGAGGAGCAGACTCAGCCTGCGAGCCAGTTCCCAGGCCGTGTCCGAGCCCACTCAGGAGTCACATGCACCCCCAACCAGGCCTGCTGGGACCACCCAGTGACAGAGGGGACCAGGCTCAGAGGGGCACAGGCACAGGTGGCCCTGGCCCATGAGGACACACGCTTGGGCAGCGGCTCCGGAAAGGGCAGGTGGGGTATGAGGGGACACCCACAGATCCCCCCTGGGGCCTGGACACCTGGACGCTGACGCAGGAGCCACGGGGTGGGCCTGGCCAGAAGGCTGCAGCAGTGGCCCTCCGCTCAGGGCAGCCGGCTCCCCAGGGAGCCTGCCCGTGGGCCATTACCTGTCAGGATCCGGTGCAGCGGCAGGGTGACGTAGGTCAAGTGTGCATAGAGAAGGAAGTTCCCGTCGGCTCGGTTCAGCTTCAGCCAGGACCCCACCAGGGACCGCCCCGTGCCGGACAGGGACCGTGACCGCAGGTTGGTGGCGTTGTGCAGGTCAGCTGGAGGCGGGAAGCCAGGTGAGGGTTTGGCGGGGCCCCAGGTTCCCTCAATGCCCTCTGGGCACTCCTTCCCGGGGCCACCTCCAGTAGGGCGCGTGCGTATCAGAGGGGCCTCCTCCACCCCTACCTGGGCCACACCTCTCCACGTGTCCCTTCACCTTTGCCCCCAAACATCTGGGGAGAAGTCTGGCATGGGACCCTCGCCTGTCTGGGGGCCGTCTGCAAGCACATGGGGAGTGAAGCCACACCTTATGGACCAATGTCTGTGTGTGTGCTGGGGGGCCCTTCACAGCAGGGTGGGGGTGAGGCAGACTTTCTTACTGCTGTGGAGTAGGGGGGGAGTACCCTATGATCCTACTCATGACATGCAAGGTGGTGCGTGTGTGTGTGTGTCCTGAGCCTGAGTGGTGTCTCAATTCCAAGCCCTACCCGTGGACTAAGGTCTGCCCAACTGTCCCTCGTGTGCTCACTCAGCAAACGTGTCTGATGCCCGCAGGGCTGGTAGGGCCACCCCCCGCCCACTGCAGACTCGCACAGGCAGCGGGCGGTCACCTCCACCGTCGTCCTCCCTGAAGAACTCCTCACTGTCGTTGGCCGAGTGGGACTTCTTCATCTCGGCCATCAGGCTCCGCGGCACCTTCCTCTTGAGGGACGGCGAGAAGAAGGTGGGCCGGCTGTTCCGCTCCGGGGTGGGGGGCGTGCTGAAGGAGGTCACCTGGGGACAAGGGGCCTCTGTCATGGCAGCAACACGGGCTGCCGGGGGGGGAGGGCAGGGCGGGGGCAGGAGTCCACACATGGGTCTGGGCAGCCCCAGAAGGCACTGGGGTGGGGGGGGGGGCGGAGGTGAGCTTCTGCTCAGAGGCATCAGGACGAGCAGGACACAGCCCACCCCCAGGTGACAGGCGCCCCTCCTCCAGGCCTCAAGCGATGGTGGGTGACAGCAGTGTCAGCCACCCACACTGTGGTGGTCACGTCATTTCATGCCAACGTGAAGATGCAGAGAAGGGAGGGGGTGGCATGCAACCTGTCCGTGAGGTCACAGCCTGCTGGGGGTTCCTTGTGGGCGTGGTCTTCTCATAAGGAGGGTCCTGGAAGCCTCCCCCCCTCACCTCTCTGCCTTCCCCTTCATTCTGGGGGACCCTGACTGCTGCCAGAGCCCCGCCACTGGATCCACATGGCTCTGCCCCCACCGGCCTGCGATCTCCCTGCATTCTGCATCACTGCCTGGCGCTGCGTGAGTCTGAGGAGGGGCTGTGGGCTAGGATGGGCTGGACTGGGCTGGAGCTGTTCCTTGTTGTACAACGACTTTTCATTATAAAGCTCTTCCTTACACATGTGCATCACCAGACTTGTTTCTCTAGTCAACCTGGCCTAACAGACACCCCACTCCCCACCCCCACCCCACCACTTCAGGGTATCCCTGAGCCCCCTCCACACACACCACCACATCCTGCTGAAACTGAAGTTCACGTTAGCCCATTTGATACGTGGGGTTAATGAGGGCAGGCTCCCCTGCCCTGGCTCCTCCCTAGATGTCAGCAGCCCTGCGTCCAACCAGGCCACACAGCTCACAAAAGCCTCCCTCAGTTTACTCACTCCCCACCCCATAGCGCTCTCCACATGCCCTCCTCAGCCCACTTAGCTACACACACACACACACACACACACACACACACACACACCTCGGTCAGAAGAGTGTCATGCTAGGACAGACAGTACAGGATGCTAGCCCCTGCCCTCAAAGCACTTATGAGCTTGAGCAACGGCAGCCCCCATGATGGAAAGGGCGGCTGTCATGGTGGATGGCCGAGGGCGCGGGGCACAGGCAGCACACAGGAGGAAGGGAGTCCAAGGCGGCTTCTTGGAGGAGACTGTGTGGCTCGAGCTGGGTCTTGAAGGATGAGTAGGAGTTCGCCAGGTGAAGAAGGGGGGGAAGGGCGTTCCAGGAAGAGGGAACTTGGCCCATCTCCTCCCTCCTCCCCATGCAAACAAGCATCGGTAGAACAAGGTGCACCGGCTGCCGGGTCGCAGAGACAGCCAGGTCAGAGCTCCAACTCCCAACAAGGTTCTGACGGCAGGAACTGGGCTGCAGGTGGTCCACATGCCAGGAACCCAAATGAAGTCTGCCCTGGTCATGAGCCGGCCACGGCGGGGCTCCCCCCCAGAGGACAGGCTACAGCTCACGCACAGGTCGAGGCCCAGGCTGTCCCCAGTGGCCGGGTCGAGTCTGCCACTGCCTGGGGTCCCACAGTGTGCTTACACACACACACACACACACACACACACACACACACACACACACACCCCACCCCTGGCTGGAGGAGGGGTCTCCGCTCCCACAAGATAGACTGAAAACCAAGGTCCCAGTAAGCACAAAGTGGTCCCAGGAAACATGTTTTTGCTCCTCCCCTCTGTCCCAGCCAGCATCTAGTTGTGCCTCCTTGCACTTTCCATGTGTCTGTCAGGATGACGCAGCCTGTTTCATGGGGCCAGCGGTGTCTCTTAGAAGCTAACTCCCCCACCCCACCCCACCCCAGTCTTTCCGGGTGAGGGGTGACTGCTTGTACAATACATTCATGGAGCGAGGAAAGTCCCCAAATGGGGAAGATGGGAAAGGAGCCTGTGTGCCCTGCCCTTTCTACAGCATGGACAGCCGTGCAGAGTCCTGCCCACGCTGGCCTGGCAACAGGAAGCAGGAGCCGCCACCATTCAGAGGAAGAGGTGCATACCGGCTCCCTGTCCCACCCAACACCCTAGATCCCCCCACTCTGAACAGCCCGGGAGGGGCCACGGCCAAGGGCACTGACCGGGCATCCCGCCTTGAGCGAGGAAGGTGCCGGGCAGAGGAGGCGCACGGAAAGGCTGGGTTCGGCCTGAGGCCGGGAGCCTCGCAGCAGGGAAGCCAGGGCCCTACGTCCTGTCCCTTCGGGAGGCCTGGCCTGCCCTGGCCGTGTGGCCCTGGCCAGCCGCAGTCGTCTCTGTCCCTCAGCGCAGCAGGGACACGGATGGCATGGACAAAGCCCGACGGCCCTTACCCGCTCATGCATGGGCGAGGCGGGGCTGGAATCCTCCTCGGTGCCACAGGGGGACGTGTCCCCGGTGGGCACTCGGCTCACGGCCATCTCGGCATGACCCTTGCCCTGGGGCCCCTTCATGCGCACGAACTCCATGTTGTTGTACTTGTAGAAGCCGAAGGACATTTTCTGAGCCATGCGGGCGGCCACGCTCACCTGCGGGCAGAGGACATGGAGGGGCAATGCAGCAGGGGATGTCTCCCGACTGCCCGTCCCCCAGCTTGGCGGTCCAAGGCCTGGCAGTGGGGGAAGGGTGTCTGTGACAACATTTAAGTGACCAAGGCAGTGGTCTTTGGAAGGAGGTCTCATGGAAGGAGGTCTACCCATGAAGAAGGGACTGGAAGGAGGTGGCCAAGTGGGGCGGGGGCAGATAGAGAACCATGATGCTGTGCCGGGCTGTCCTCTCATTGCGGGGGGAGGGGTTGAGCAGGGGCACACACTGTAGACACTGAGCCGGGGCAGTCCAAGCAGAGGTGGCCTCTCGGACTCTGGGCTGGGGCAGCCAGAGAACCGAGGGGGCCCTGCAGATGCTGGGGGGTGAAGGTGAGGGTGGAAGGGCAGCCGATGGATGGGCAGGGGCTGGGCGTGCAGGAGGCAGGCTGGGAGTTTCAAGGCGCCCGGGCGGCACGCACTCTGTTATCGTACACCTTCTTGAGCGCCTCGTAGCGGATGGAGCCCTGAAAGATGACCCCCTGGAACGTGTGGGTTTTGTCACTGGCCACCAGCTCCACGCAGACCATCTCTCCTTCCCCCACGGTCATGTCGCTGAACACCTGGGGCAGGGGGCAAAGGGGAATCAGGCCCCTCCTCCCCCACTTCTCCCACCTCTCACCAGGAGATCGCTTAGAAAAGACATTCGCAGGGGCTCAGGCGGAGTCAGAACGGCACGGACGACAGGGATGGTTGTCCAAGGTCACCAGCTCTCCCACCACACCAGGGAGCCCCCTGAAGTCGGGCACGGCTGATGGGGATGAGCTAGGCTCAGAGGGGCAGCTCCAGGGGGGCCTTCGAGTGGCATTGCCTTGTGGTCCCAGGGTGCTGGGCCATTTTCTGGGCACTCTCTGACAGCCTGAGCGCAGTCCTAGGAGACATCTGGATGTGTGTGTCAAGGCCAATGTGAGCAGGCTCTGCAGTCTGACAACAGACCCAGGGCCCAAGGAAGGTGCTTACAGCCCTTGACCTCCACTGCCCTTGACCTCCACCACCCCTGACCTCCAGATGCTTCAGGTCAACACCTACCAACCAAGACTGCACCTGAACACCCCTGGTGATTTCTCCCACGGTTGCTGGCTCTTTTTTTTGTTTTTTAAGCTTTTGTTTTGTTTTTTGTTTTTTTGGGGGGGCATCACTGCCCTCTGGTGGTGGGAGTAGGAGGCGCAGCCTTGCTGCTGGATTTGAACCTCCAACGCAGTGGGCCGCAGTCCCGCGCACAACCACTACGCCACCGGGGCTCAGCCCGTTGCTGGCTCGTGTGTGTGGTTTTGTCCATGTTTACCTGGATGGAGTGAAGGTCGACACCACCAGGGGGTGAGCAGAGCACCTATGGGGCTGGACCAGGAGCCCCTATGTTCTTCTCCCTGCTCCCGCCCATGTCCCTATGTCCCTAGGCCAGTCGCCTTCAGCCCAGCCCCACTACTCTCCCTTCCGGGCCCAAAGAACGCCTGGAGTCCCCCGTGAGCTGCCATGCCGGGAGCCCGAGTCAAGTCAGCAGCTGACACGGCCATACTTGCAATTTCACAAGCAGGAGTGGAGCCTGCTTGCCCCGGCTTTGAAAGGGTTTACGATGTGCATCTGCCCGCTCAGACTTCCTGTGATCTTCAAGGCCCTGGGGTACGTGGGGCGGGGCCTGAGGCCAGCTCACTTTATAGGGGAAGAGACTGAGGGTGAGCCACCCCCCGTCCAAGTGCGCTGGTGTGGCTGTAGCCCCAGCAGGCCTGGCCGGGGAGCACTTACCTCCTCGAAGCTGTCGATCATGAAGAAGATGTTGGGGTAGCTGATCTTGGACTCCTCCCCCTTGCTGTCCATGGGGTGCTTGCTGGGCGAGGCGAACACTTGCTGAGAGAAAGGAGAGGTTGAGGACTGAGCGGGTCCCCCCTGCCCCGAACATCCCCCAGGCCCGGCCACAGGGTCATATTGTTCTCAACCTGTGGGTCGCGACCCCTTTGGGGGTCAAGAGACCCTTTCACGGGGGTCGCCCGATTCTTAACAGCAGCAAAATGACAGTGATGAAGTAGCAATGGAAATCATTTGATGAGGTGGGGGGGGGAGGGGGTTCACCACCGTGTGAGGAGCTGTGTGAAAGGGCTGCGGAAGGTGGGGAACCGCTGCTCTAAGCCACGGAGAGCCAGGAGAACCACCTGAGCACCCCTGTGCTGTGTTTGAGGACCAGGAAGGGTTTCCTTCCCAGGACCCCAGGGAAGAGGCGGAAGGGGACCCAGGCTGGGGAGGGGAAGGCTCGGGGTTCGGGGCTCACCTGGGATTTCTTCCTATGGATGTGAATGTCTCCCCCGTCGGAGCGCGTGCACACGGCGCAGGTGACCAAGTAGTCCAGCTAGGGAAGAGGGGCTGGCAGTAAGGGAGGGTGGTCCCGGGAGCGCCCCCCCCCCCCAGCCCCAGTCCACCCCTGGCCCCACCCCCCGGCACCTTCTGCAGGATGAGGTTCAGGCAGACGCTCTCCTCCCAGTCAATGTCAGGGTCCCCCAGGCCCGGCAGCTTCTTGGAGTCCCGCCTGTACACCTCCACTTCCACCTCGGGCTCCGGCTCCACCAGCTGCGGGGCAGAGGGGCAGGTGAGCGCCCTCTGCGCCCACCTGGGGCCAGATCCTGGTCCTGCACCTCGGTTTTCCAGCTACACGACCCGCTGGTGCCTCAGTTTCCCCGTCTGCCCAAGGGGCCACCAGCAGTGGGCATTGAGTGAGCTCTCCCTCGAGCTGGCGGCGGCCATCAGGGGCAGGGCTGATCGCTGATTTTATATTTGAATTGCAAACGATGCCACTGGTTACAATTAGCGGTTAATTCCTAACGACTGAGAAGGCCGAGGCTGTCTGCTTCCCATGGGGTCACTGCGAGTCGGAATGGGCAGGTGGGCGGGGGGCGCGTGGATTCGAACTGACAGCCTTTTGCTTCGTAGCCAAGCACTTAGGCACTGCGCCACAACGAGGCTGGTTTGAACCGTGCCGCCGATCAAATACTGCATGCCCGCTGAAGAAGCTCCCCAAACTAAACTCACTGCATTGGGTCCATCTGAGATCTCACGCACAGCGCCCCTGGAAGGGCAGGGGGGAACTACTACCCCTGAGGGGTCCTGAGACTGCCACTATTTGCCGGAATCTTTCTCCCACCGCGGGGGGAAACCAGAAGTTGCCCCCGACTCCCCTCTGGGGAGGAGGAATCAGAAGCTGCCCCTGTCTTGCCCTCTCCCCCCCATCCCCCAAGAGCAGGGCGCCCCATCCCTAGGAGGGGCTGGGACTCCTGGGTTCCCCCTGCCGAGGACCCCAGTATCGTGCAATCCCACCTTTCCCGGAGCTCCACCTCACCCAGCTCCCGCTGGTCCACATAGATGCCACAGCCCAGGCTGATTACTATGGCAACGGGGCACTAGCTCCGCCCAGAAGTGGGCCAGGGCTTGCTGCAGAGGGCTCACAGTGCGCAGGCGCCTGAGAACTCCCTCTCCTTTTCCAGCCCCCCACCCCCTTCCGGGACCCGATTCCAGGCCCGAATCTCAGGAGCCGGCAGGGAGGGGGCTTTCATGCCCACGATGTGGTCTTCGTCTTGTGCCCACCTGCGTCCACACAGCTAGCTAACCTGGGAGTGTCCCCAGCCCTCCTGCCTCTGCTGCAAGGGTCCCTTCATGTAGGGGAGTTCGCCCACCCCCACCCCCGGCCTGTCCTTGCTGAAACCCTGACCAGACTGCTAACCACAGGCACAGCAGACTCCATGGGTGGGTGGGTGCGGGGGCACCTTGATTTTGCACAAAGAATTGAAGTTGGACCGGGGGAAGGGGTTGAGAGGGTAGTTTGGGCTGATTTTCAGCTTCCTGCGGGTGGGAGGGGAGGGCATGAAGGGGTGCCTGCCCTCAAGGGCTATCACCCCATTAACCCGGCATGCTAAGCCTCCAGGGGTCCATAGTAAGGGGTCCGCCAGCCACAGAAGGCTCAGAAAGGGGTGGACCTGCCAAGGTCCCTGGCAACTCCAGTGGCCCTTCTGATTCAACTAGAAAGCTGGTCTCAGTCTTACACCCCACATGGCCCTGTGGCCAGGGGCTGAGCAGCGAGGGCTGGGCTCAGTTCAAGGGGAGGTCCCCCATCACCTGCCACCTAGGACCACAGGCCAGCATTTCTGTGCACACTCAGAGGGACTCTCCCCTCGCAGGCCAGGCTTCTTCCATGCCCACCCCCACACCTCTCGAGCTGGATGCTCATGGACCCCTAGATCATGACCCTGCCCCAGCCCCAGCCCCATCCACACCCCTGAACCCCTGATCGGTGCCTCCACCCCTAGCTGCTTAGCCGTTCAGACAGACAGACAGACAATGACCATGGCTGTCTGATGGACTCTGACTCCTCCATCTCCACCATTCATGATTGAGCGCCAGCAAGGGGACATCTGTCCCCCTCTCCCCCCCCCCCCCACAGACCAGACTTGGTTCTAGGCTGGTGCCTCACACCCCATTGTGCAGTGATGTGCTGTGGGTCACAGGCTGGATGGAACTCCAGGGTCCACGCCCCCTCAGTGGCATCCTGTGGGTCACAGTTCTTCCAGCCCTTCCTCTCTACCCCTCTCCACTCTCCCTGCCTGGCTGGCCTCCTGCATCCGATCTCAAGAGGCCCTTCCTCTGCTGCCTCAGTGCCTGCCTCCAGGGGTGGGCCATGACCCCGCCCCTCTTACTATGGCCCCCACACCAAGCAGGGCCACAGCTGACTGGGGCCTTTCCTGGCTTTGGGGTCCCTCTACTGGGTCATACTTCCCGCTCCTGCCCCTCGCCTTACCCAGAGGCCTCTGCTGCCCTATCCAGGCATCTGGGGTGGCTGAGGGGGGTGGGGTGGGGAGGGGAGTCTGTATTTGAGACCCCTGCTCCCAGAGGGTCAGGGAATGTCTCAGCAGTCACAGGGCCCAGCCTGGGGCTGAGTCACGCCAGCCGTAAGGCTGCCAGGCCCAGAGACCAGCAGGGCAGGTGGTCAGGAGTCACAGTGGGTGCTAACTGAAAGGTGGGTGACTAACGTCTGAGGACACCAGGGGAGAAGGGAGCAGGTGAGGTGGCTCTGTAAAGAAGGCAGCCTGGGAGATCCCACAGTGGACACGCGGGCAGTTGTTCTGCTCTCCGGGGCGGCCATGAATGAGAATGGACAGCAGCTGGTTGGGTTAGGGGCCTCCTGCACCCAGCTGGGACTGAACAACAGGCACACAGCAGGGGATGGCTCTGAGCCTCCAGGTGCAGCCAGGGATGAGGATCCATGGCCACCGAGCCCCCCCACTTGGCCCCCTACCCTGAAGCGGATCTCCCGCACACCTTGTCTAACTGAATCCTGAGACCTAATCCCGCTGCTAAAGCTCGAAGGACACAGCAGGCTCTTGACTGAAGGCCCTTGGCACCCACACCCTCTGACCAGCACCTCCTCTCCCCGGCCCCCAGGTTCCTCACCAGTAAAAAAGGTCATTACTGCCAGCCTGGGAGCTGACGAACAAAATGGGCCTACAGAGTGGGGCCTGAGCACTGGGTGTGGAAGACAGAAATGGTGGGCGTTTACACCATCATCCTGAAGTGTGCTTCTCCCCCTCTGTCACCATGCTGCCCAGTTGCCCCTGCCCCTGGTCAGGGGGCAGACACAACCCTGGCCTGCCCACTTGTTCTGCCCACTGCTCTCTGATTGACAGCTATCCTTTCGGGAGTCCTCGGGGCTTGCCAGGCTGACAAGCTGGGGGCCTCCCCTATCTTCTGGCTGGGGGGACTGACCCGCCCACCTTTACCGGTCCAGTGCTTTCCCCACTGTGACCCTTGAGGTCAGATAACCCTGTCTCGGAGGAAGGGCGGCCAGAGACCCCTTAGAGGCCAGAATGGGAGCCTTTGGACATGGTGTCAGGAGAGACCAGGCCCAGGAGAAGGACGTCCTGCTTGGAGGGGCAGTGGGAAAGAGAGGCAGGCCCGTGACAGGATGGACAGACGGACACATGGCTGGCTGGCAGCGGGAACTCCCACACGGGAATAACTGTGATAGGGAATCGGAACCCAGCCCAGGGCCAGGTCCACAACCAGGGCTGAGCTGTCTCCAGGCTGAAAGCGTGGCCCAGGGGGAGTGTCCCCACAGGGCCCCCTAATGGCAGGGGGTGTCCGGCCCATCCCCACCCACCTTGCTGCCCTCAGGGGTGCCGCTCTCGCTGCTGCCCGGGAAGGCCCGCTTCCGGCGCACGTAGAAGAGCATGTCGTCCTGCTGCGGGGCCCAGCTCTCCATGAAGTAGGTGGAGAACATCCACGTCCAGAAGACGATGCGGTCGTCCTTGAAGCACCCTGCGGGTGGCACCGGGGTGTGAGCAGGGGCGGGCGGGGACCTCCTTCCCCCGGCCCCGCCCTCCTCCTCGTCCCCCTCCCTCCACCAGGGTCCCCACGATCGCCTCCCTTCTCCCCTTCTGCCAGGTGCTGGAGGACACTGCGGGCGGGGGACGGGGCTGCGGGTCCTCCCCAGGAACCCACATCCTCGGGCAGCCTGCGGATGAATCAGCAGCTTGGGGGAGGGGGTGGGAGTGCGGCCTCACCTTCAGGGTCCCCACCTGCCCCAGCCATTCCGCTGCCTTCCTCCTCCCAGCATCCCCATGCCCACCCACCCAGCTACGCCCCTCCCCTAGGTTCCCGCCTCCCAGGCACACTCCCTCCCCCAGAATCCAGGCTTCCAGACATGCCCCCCATCCCCCACCTCCACTCTCCTGCAAGATGGCAGGCTGTGAGTGGGGAATGGATTTAAAGAGGCAGCATCGGGAGCTTCCTGCATGCGCTCCCAGGCCCCTGGTTTCCACAGTCCTTCACCTCCAAAGGCCCCCTCCTTGTGGGTGCTGAACCTCTCCCTCCACCTGCCACCCCAACGCCAAAGCTCCCCAGGGCCCTGGCCGGCTCATCGAAGCTTCGGGAGAGTGGGGCTAGATCACACCTCAGGGCCCACGGTCAGTAACTGCATCAGCGACAGGAGCCCCAGAGAGAGGGGCTGTCCCACCAGCTGCTCTGAGGGAGGAAGCCAAGACTGGCCCTCTGCCTAGGAAAGTCCTGGGAGTGGAGCCCAGTGCTCAGCTACCCCTTTACAGGACCCCTTTTGTCAGGGGCCACCCCAGCATCCACAAGGCGCTGGTCTTTCAGCAGCCATGCTCCAGGTGGCCTCCTGGGTCCGAGAAGCAAAAACAGCTCCCCAGGCAGCTGGCGGCCCCAGAAGGGCGCTGAATCCAGCTCAGGAGCTGGCTGGGCACATTGTCCTGCAGGGCCCCAAGTCCCCACTCCGATGGTGGGACAGCAGGTTTCCCACCTGGCTAATGAGCACTGTCTCAGGCATGGAGTCATGGAACCCTGGTGGCCTGCAAAGTCCACGCGGGCTCTTGGAGAGGGGCAGAGCACATGTCCAGGAAGCTGGGTCCAGTGCTGGCCCTGACCGCCAAGATTCAGAGATCGTGGTTGAAGGAAGGGTCAAACATCCCTGCCACCCAAGTCAGCCTCTTTTCCCGGGGACACAACAGTCCAGGGTGCCGCCCACAGGATAGTGGGTCTAAATAAATGAGAAACAAGGTCTTCCCCTGTCCCTAGGTAGACCCCCACCCAACAAACCACTGTCATCGAGCAGATTCCAACTCAGGGTGACTGCCCCTGTGGCTTTCTGAGACTGTCGACCTTCAGGGGAGTGGAAAGCCTCGTCTTTCGCCCTTTGAGCAGTCGGTGGCTTTGAACTGCCAACACAAAGTACAGTAAGCCATCATCAAAAAAATCTAAAGACAAAATGGACACACACAAACACCCGCCCCTGTTCCCCTCCCTCCAGGGGTCTCACCTCACTCTTCCACCTGAGAAGGCGCCCCCCTCCCCACCCTGCTCACAACCCAGAGAGGTTCCCATGTCCTCACTGGCTGTACAGGGGCACAAGGGAGGGGCCGGTGTCGGGATCATCATTCTCCCCAGGCCAGGCCTGGCACAGCAGGCACTCAGTAAGTGCTGGGTGACCGGGTGCCCCTGCAGTAGCAGCAAACACGTTCCAAGAGGTGGGCGGCTGACAAGGGGGCCCAGGCGGCCATGGGTCCCCAAGCTTGTGGCCATCACCGGATCTGCCACCTCCTTCCCGCCAGAGCCCCAGCCCTAAGGGACCTCTTCCAAGGGGTGACTCCATGTGCAAGCAAGGTGGCGCTGTCAGGTAAGCTTTGGGCTGACTGCAAGGACGCCGGTTCAAACCCACCAGCCACTCTGTGGGAGAAGGATGAGGCTGGCTGCTCCCGGAAAGTTGTATGGCCTCAGAAACCGCACACAGCACCGGTCCTCAGACATATTTCTCCAACGGCCTTCTTTCCGGGTGAAACAAATTTACTCCGCATCCGCCTCACAATGGAAACCTTTCCGTCTACAGCCCATAATCCAGTATAGAGTGCAAGTTATCGCCTTTGTGAGGCGCCCTGGTTGTGTAGCAGTTATGCCTTCAGCTGATAACTGCAAGATTGGCAGTTCAAATCCACCAGCAGCAACTTGGGAGAAAGGGGAGGCTTTCAACTCCCAGGAAGCGTGACAGCCTCAGAAATCCACAGAAATGCCCCTGTCCTGTAGGGTGGCTGTGAGTCAGAATCAGCTTGAATGGCCGTGGCTTGGTATCTGCTTTTGTGGCCTCCCCCCGCCCCTGCCCATAGAGTGGCATCACTCACTTTGGAAACACTGCTATCTATGTATTTACATTTTTTTGCTCTCGCATGACTGCCCCGTTGGGAGTAGGAAGCCCAGCCTTGCTCCTGGAGAGCTGCTGCTGGATTTGAACCGTCAACCCTGTGGGCTGCAGTCCCACACACAACCACTGCGTCACCAGGGCTCAGCTGTGGAAACACTGCTATAAAGAGTCACTAAGTCAGAATTGACTTGGGGGTGGGGGGCAGGGAAGTTGGGGGTGGGAGTGGGAGAAGAGTCCAGAGACCAAAACCCCCTGCCGTGCCTGGCTCTCTCAAGGGTCGGAGCAGTGAACCCACCATAGAGGCAAGGGTCAGGTAGGCCCAGCAGGTGCTCTTGAGAGTGGACCTAGAGACCAAGGAGGTCTTCCAGGCACCTTCCAGCGCCACCATCAATGCTCAGGGAGGCAGTAGTCAAGGGGTCAAATGGCACATCGCACAGGCCCCACCCGCCACTCAAGACCTCCTGAGAGAATGAAGCCGCCACGGTGCCAATCTGAGGACTAAAGCGTGCCCGATCGGAGGGAAGGTGCGCGTAGCTGGACGAAGGAGGACGGGTTCCTGTGAATGACGGTACTGGCAAGAATATTCCAGAGACCATGACAGGCTGCCAGAAGAATCAACAAATCCGGCCTGGAAGAAGGCCGGTCAGCATGCTCCTTAGAAACGCGACTGGCGAGACTGTCTCACGTACTTTGGACGCGTGACCGAGAAGGACGCGTCCTGGAGAGCACAGCATGCTGGGTAAAGCCGAGAGCCCGTGAAAGAGGAGGTCACACCCGACGGTTGCAACCCTGGGTTCAAATCTGGTGAAGGTTGGCAGGGCTGTGGAATTTACTCCCGGGGCTCAGTTCTCAGTCAAACAATAGGCAGTAACAGTAATGGGTAGGGTAACAGTAATGCTGGGGAGGTATGTACCCTTTACATCGGACAGTTGTGCAAGGTCAAAGGGTAGCACTTGCCCCCGGTTAAAGCTCAGGAGGTAGGAAGATGATCCGGCCAGACCAGAGCATGGACGCTGGTACAGATAAGAGCCCTCGACACACGGAATCCAGGACAGGAAAAGCCCCCAGGGATAGTAATGGGAGTTATGATACTATGAGGGTGGGGGAGAAGGGGGAGAAATGGGGAACCGTTTACAATGAATGATCCCCGTATAACCTCCCCCATCCCCCGGGGACGAACAATAGAAATGTGGGCGAAGGGAGACAGCGGACAGCGTGGAAGATAAGGATATGAAAGATAAGATATGGAAATAATTTATCAGCAGTCCATGAAGGTGGGAGGGAAGGGAAAAAAGAGGAGCTGAGCCCCGTGTGGCATAAGTGGTTGAGTGCAGGACTGCGGGCTGCGGGCGTGACAGTTCAAATCCAGTGGCAGGCTCTCAGAGCAGCGCTGGGTAACTCCCACGACCACCAGAGGCAGTGATGCCAAGAGGGAAAAAAAGAGGAGCTAATGCCCAGGGCTCAAGCAGAAAGAAAATATTTTTTTTTAATTATGGCAACATATGTACAAAATCCATACAACTGAGGTACGGATGGGTAGAAGAGATGTGAGACCTCCCAATAAAATGATTTATGTTTTTAAAAAATGATCAATCTTAGAAGCATAAAAAAAGGGGAGGTGAAGGGATGTGGGAAACTTAGGGATGTCTCCTTCTTTGAGGATTTAAAGAAACATACTATTCACATTGATATAGCCCATCTCACTAAATCAACAATATTCTATTAAGTCCTCAATTTAGGTTCCTTTTCCTACCTATACACCCCCACCCTGCATCTTTCCTCTCTCTGCTCCCACCCGTCCCTGGCCTTCTTGTGGTCAGCAAAACCTTGCCTCTTGGAGTACACAATACGAGTGCTCTCCTTGCTTTTCTTATAATCATGGTGACAGGAAATGTTGATCTTCACAAGATGGAGTTTGCTAAGCATAAGGTTCTCCAGTTTTGCCTGTGTCTTGCAGCATTTAAGAGAGCAGGCATTTTTTAAATTGATGCACAGCATCCCAGGGCACGAGTGTACCAGACATTGTTTATCCGTGCCTCTATAATCGGGGGCTTTGGTTGTTTCTATGTGTTAGCTATTATAGAATCTTCTGCAGCAGACATAGGTGTGCGTATGTCTGTTCATGCCACACCCAGTAGAGAGACGGCGGGAACATTGGGTGCTTGTGTTTGCATTTGAAGGATTTTTATTTAGGCATCACTGCCCTCAGGTGGTGGGAGTAGGAGGCCCAGCCTTTGCTCCGTGGAGCTAGAATTGAACCTCCATCCCAGTGGGCCGCAGTCCCGCGCACAACCACTATGCCACCGGGGCTCAGCCCTTGAAGGATTTTCCACAGTGGCTGTACAACGCCACGATCCCACCGGCAATGTAAAAGCCCTCCTCTCTCTCCGCCTCCTCTCTAGATTTCATTTTGTTTTACTGAATTTTTCCAAAAGTGTCAGTGTGAGGTGAGAGCTCCTTATTTTCCTAGGTTGGAGTTCTCTGCCTGCTAATGACCACGAGCATCTCGACATACGGGTATGGGCGTGTGTGTGTCACCACTGGTACATTGTCCGCGCATGGCATGTGCCCATGCCTTGATTGGGTTATTTGTAGGTTTCTTGTTCAGACGTAGTTTTCTATGGATTGTGGACATTAGTCTTTTATCTGATGTAATCTACCATTTCCCCCCATCTGTGGGTTCTGTTGACGCGTGATGAAGTCTTGTTTTGCATAAATGTTGTATTTTTAGCAGGTCCCAGTTCCTTATTTTGTTTTCTATAGTATGACTATTTTTGCCATATTCCACAGTGTTTATGTCTTATAGTAGGGTTCTTAAGTTTATCCCTGTTTTTTTTTTCCCATTGGTGATCTTTATAACTTGTAATTTATAGTAGGACCTCTGGCCATCTTTTTCATTTTTGTCCACAGTGTCAGGTGTGGGTCCTGTTTCATTCTTTTGCAGGTGAAGACCCAGTTTTCCCATCATCAGTTGTTGAAAAGGCAATCTCTTGTCCATAGCATGTCCTTAGTGCATAGGTACTTGGCTGTATTTATGTAATTCTAATCCATGTGTCTTCATATCTGTCACTGTACAAGTACCAGGTTATTTTGATTACCTTGGCTATAGAGTAGGTTTTACGGTCTGGGAGTGAGAGGCCTCTGACTTTTTTAAAAAATTTTGTTCTTTAAGCATCACTGTCCTCTGGTGGTCATGGGAGCTGCCCAGCGCTGCTCCTGAGAGCCACCGCTGGATTTGAACCGCCAAGCTCGTGGACCGCAGTCCCGTACTCAACCACTTACGCCACCGGGGCTCAGCCAATTTTTTTAATAGAATTTTATTTTCCCTAGGCTGCTTCCCTTTCCATATGAAGTTGGTGGTTAGCTCTTCCGTTTCTTTGAAGACTTGCGGTGGGATTTGGATCGTTACGTGCACTTATTTTATAAAGTATATTTGGTAATGCTGCCATCTTCACAATGTGTAGTCTGCCTATCGAGGAATAGAGTAACT